>JAOPFK010000206.1:0-18320 GCA_026122265.1 Ammodytes dubius | reverse complement strand
AAATATTAAGCAAATTTTATCATCAGTTTTCCCAGTAAAGGGTTTTATTGCTTCTTTTGAAGCTTCTCACTGAAAAAGGCAAATTTTAAACTTTGTTCAAATGTGCTGAAACTTTTTTTTCTAAAGGGTTTTCAAGGTCTTTCATGTTTTGGAAAAAGCAAAACTCAGCACCCTTACAGTAGTTATATATAGTATTTGAAATTGAAATTTTTAAGAAAATTTTTTATCATCAGCTTTCAGTGAAGTTTTATTGCTTCTTTTGCAGCTCTCACTGAAAAAGGTAATTTTCCTTTGTTCAAATGGGCTGTAACTTTTTTTCCCTAAAGGCTTTTAAAGAGCCCTTTCATGGCTTGCCAAGCAAAAACTCGGGATGCTACAGTAGTTATATATAGTTTTTGCATTGAAATTTTAAAGGGCCAAATTTTTAATCATCAGCTTTCAGTAAAAGTTTTATTGTTCTTTTTTCCCAGCTCTCACTGAAAAAAGGCAAATTTTCAACTTTTTAAAAATGTGCTGTAACTTTTGTTCTAAATGGTTTTTCAAGAGTCTTTCGGGCTTGCCAAAAAAAGGGAACTCGATGTACAGAAATTTAATTTTTTATTTGCTTTAAAAATTATTAGCAAATTTTATCACCCAGTTTTCGGGAAATGTTTTATTGCTTCTTTTGCCGTTTCCCACTGAAAAAAGGCAAATTTTTTCAACTTTGTTAAAAATGTGCTGTAATTTTTGTTCTAAATGGCTTTTAGAGTCTTTCATGGCTTGCCAAGCAAAACTCGCATGCTACGTATTTTAATTTAGTATTTGCATTGAAAATTAAGAAAATTTATCATCAGCTTTCAGTGAATTTTTTATTCCCTTTCCTTTCTGCAGCTCTCACTGAAATAAGGCAAATTTTTTCAATTTTGTTAAAAATGTGCTGTAACTTTTGTTCTAAATGGTTTTTAAAGAGTCTTTCATGGTTTGCCAAGCAGTTTGCTTGGAACATGAAAGACTCTTGAAAGCCTTTTGAACAAAAGTTACAGAAACCTTTGAACAAAGTTAAAAAAATTTACCCTTTTATTTCGGGAAAAAAAGGAGGAAAAAAAGAAAAAAAGAAATAAAACTTCATAAAAGTGGATGAAATTTTTTGCTTAATATTTCTTTTGAAAAAACTATTTAATACTGTGCATGCTGAGTTTGTTGGCAAGCCATGAAAGACTCTTGAAAAAGCCTTTTTTGAACAAAAGTTAAAGACTTTTGAAAAGTTAAAAATTAGCCTTATTCAGTGGAGCTGCAAAAAGAAGAAAAAAATTTTCCTAAAAAGTGATGATAAAATTTGCTTAATATTTCAATGCAAATACTATTTTAAAAAATACTTTTTGCATGCTGAGTTTGTTTTGGCAAGCCATTAAAGACTCTTGAAAAGCCTTTTTAAAACAAAGTTACAGCACATTTGAACAAAGTTGAAAATTACCCTTTTTCAGTGGAGCTGCAGAAAGAAGCAAAAAACTTCATGAAATGATGATAAAATTTGTTAATATTTCAATGCAAATATATATTAATACTGTGCATGCTAGTTCTGCTTGGAACCCATGAAAGACTTTGAAAGCCATTTAGAACAAAAGTTACAGCACTTTAAACAAATTTAAAAATTGCCTTTATTTCAGTGGAGCTGCAGAAAGAAGCAATAAAACTTCACTGAAAGCTGATGATAAAATTTGCCTTAATATTTCAATGCAAATATATATATAAACTACTGTAGCATGCTGAGTTCTGCTTGGCAAGCCATGAAAGACTCTTGAAAGCCTTTTAGAACAAAAGTTACAGCACATTTGAACAATTGTTGAAATTAGCCTTATTTCAGTGAGGCGGGCAGAAAAAAGAAATTAAAACTTCATGAAAGCTGATGATAAAATTTGCTTAATATTTCAATGCAAATATAAAATGTAACTACTGTAGCATGCTGAGTTCTGCTTGGCAAGCCATGAAAGACTCTTGAAAGCCATTTAGAACAAAAGTTACAGCACATTTGAACAAAGTTGAAAATTAGCCTTATTTCAGTGAGAGCTGCAGAAAGAGAGCAATAAAACTTCACTGAAAGCTGATGATAAAATTTGCTTAATATTTCAATGCAAATACTATATATAACTACTGTAGCATGCTGAGTTCTGCTTGGCAAGCCATGAAAGACTCTTGAAAGCCATTTAGAACAAAAAGTTACAGCACATTTGAACAAAGTTGAAAATTAGCCTTATTTCAGTGAGAGCTGCAGAAAAGAAGCAATAAAAACTTCACTGAAAGCTGATGATATAAATTTGCTTAATATTTCAATGCAAATACTATATATAACTACTGTAGCATGCTGAGTTCTGCTTGGCAAGCCATGAAAGACTCTTGAAAGCCATTTAGAACAAAAGTTACAGCACATTTGAAACAAAGTTGAAAATTAGCCTTATTTCAGTGAGAGTTTGCAGAAAGAAGCAATAAAACTTCACTGAAAGCTGATGATAAATTTGCTTAATATTTCAATGCAAATACTATATATAAATACTGTAGCATGCTGAGTTCTGCTTGGCAAGCCATGAAAGACTCTTGAAAAGCCATTTAGAACAAAAGTTACAGCACATTTGAACAAAGTTGAAAATTAGCCTTATTTCAGTGAGAGCTGCAGAAAGAAGCAATAAATTCACTGAAAGCTGATGATAAAATTTGCTTAATATTTTCAATGCAAATACTATATATAACTACTGTAGCATGCTGAGTTCTGCTTGGCAAGCCATGAAAGACTCTTGAAAGCCATTTAGAACAAAAGTTACAGCACATTTGAACAAAGTTGAAAATTAGCCTTATTTCAGTGAGAGCTGCAGAAAGAAGCAATAAAACTTCACTGAAAGCTGATGATAAAATTTGCTTAATATTTCAATGCAAATACTATATATAACTACTGTAGCATGCTGAGTTCTGCTTGGCAAGCCATGAAAGACTCTTGAAAGCCATTTAGAACAAAAGTTACAGCACATTTGAACAAAGTTGAAAATTAGCCTTATTTCAGTGAGAGCTGCAGAAAGAAGCAATAAAACTTCACTGAAAGCTGATGATAAAATTTGCTTAATATTTCAATGCAAATACTATATATAACTATTTGTAGCATGCTGAGTTCTGCTTGGCAAGCCATGAAAGACTCTTGAAACCCATTTAGAACAAAAGTTACAGCACATTTGAACAAAGTTGAAAATTTTAGCCTTATTTCAGTGAGAGCTGCAGAAAGAAGCAATAAAACTTCACTGAAAGCTGATGATAAAATTTGCTTAATATTTCAATGCAAATACTATATATAACTACTGTAGCATGCTGAGTTTGCTTGGCAAGCCATGAAAGACTCTTGAAAGCCATTTAGAACAAAAGTTACAGCACATTTGAACAAAGTTGAAAATTAGCCTTATTTCAGTGAGAGTTTGCAGAAAGAAGCAATAAAACTTCACTGAAAGCTGATGATAAAATTTGCTTAATATTTCAATGCAAAACTATATATAACTACTGTAGCATGCTGAGTTCTGCTTGGCAAGCCATGAAAGACTCTTGAAAGCCATTTAGAACAAAAGTTACAGCACATTTGAACAAAGTTGAAAATTAGCCTTATTTCAGTGAGAGCTGCAGAAAGAAGCAATAAAACTTCACTGAAAGCTGATGATAAAATTTGCTTAATATTTCAATGCAAATACTATATATAACTACTGTAGCATGCTGAGTTCTGCTTGGCAAGCCATGAAAGACTCTTGAAAGCCATTTAGAACAAAAGTTACAGCACATTTGAACAAAGTTGAAAATTAGCCTTATTTCAGTGAGAGCTGCAGAAAGAAGCAATAAACTTCACTGAAAGCTGATGATAAAATTTGCTTAATATTTCAATGCAAATACTATATATAACTACTGTAGCATGCTGAGTTTGCTTGGCAAGCCATGAAAGACTCTTGAAAGCCATTTAGAACAAAAGTTACAGCACATTTAAAACAAAGTTGAAAATTAGCCTTATTTCAGTGAGAGCTGCAGAAAGAAGCAATAAAACTTCACTGAAAGCTGATGATAAAATTTGCTTAATATTTCAATGCAAATACTATATATAAATTTACTGTAGCATGCTGAGTTCTGCTTGGCAAGCCATGAAAGACTCTTGAAAGCCATTTAGAACAAAAGTTACAGCACATTTGAACAAAGTTGAAAATTAGCCTTATTTCAGTGAGAGCTGCAGAAAGAAGCAATAAAACTTCACTGAAAGCTGATGATAAAATTTGCTTAATATTTCAATGCAAATACTATATATAACTACTGTAGATGCTGAGTTCTGCTTGGCAAGCCATGAAAGACTCTTGAAAGCCATTTAGAACAAAAGTTACAGCACATTTGAACAAAGTTGAAAATTAGCCTTATTTCAGTGAGAGCTGCAGAAAGAAGCAATAAAACTTCACTGAAAGCTGATGATAAAATTTGCTTAATATTTCAATGCAAATACTATATATAACTACTGTAGCATGCTGAGTTCTGCTTGGCAAGCCATGAAAGGACTCTTGAAAGCCATTTAGAACAAAAGTTACAGCACATTTGAACAAAGTTGAAAATTAGCCTTATTTCAGTGAGAGCTGCAGAAAGAAGCAATAAAAACTTCACTGAAAGCTGATGATAAAATTTGCTTAATATTTCAATGCAAATACTATATATAACTACTGTAGCATGCTAAACTCCTGAAGGAAAATTTTAATATTTAACAAACAATTAAAGTGAGCTTAGTGAAGCTTGAAAGAAACTTCATAAGTTGAAAATTGTTATTTTAAGAAAAAAAATAAAACTTCACTGAGCGATGAAATTTAAATTTAATCAAAATATATAACACGTTGAGTGATCTGACATGAAGTCTGAAAACAAAAACTTAACAAAGTTGAAAAGCTTATTATGAGCAAAAATAAATTTCTGATGTGAATGTAATTTAAGCATAAAATAATGTCATGTGATTGCTTGCAGTGAGATGAAGAAACAAAATACTGAAAGTAAATTATATTAATGCAAACATAAAACTAT
Source organism: Ammodytes dubius (assembly GCA_026122265.1). NCBI lineage: Eukaryota > Metazoa > Chordata > Actinopteri > Uranoscopiformes > Ammodytidae > Ammodytes > Ammodytes dubius. The sequence goes on along the minus strand of JAOPFK010000206.1, from coordinate 13,268 downwards.
GATGTTGAGATAAACTTAATTTCAATACAATTAACAGTGATTGTCTTTAGTGAAGCTCTGAAGCTTAAAATAGACTGAAAATTGAATTTTCATGAATCAAAAGAAATATTCACTGAAGTGATGAAATTCTAAATTAAACTATAAACTTGACATGTGATTCGTTGAGCCTAAAGACTAAACTTACAAAAGTTACGATAAAATTGTATTTTCATGTGCAAAAAGCATACTTCACTGAGGAGAAAATCTTAAATTTAAAATTTAATAACAGTATTAGTCTTTGGAGCCGAAGAGAAAATTAACAAAGTAGCATTGAAATTGAAAACTATTTCGTGAGGCTGAGAAGAGCAAATATAAAGCTAGAAAAATTTCAATTTTTAAATTAATATATTCGTGAGTCTGCTGGAAGAAAACTTTGAAAGCGAAAAATTGACATTTACAATAAATACTTTAAGTGCGAAGCATAAAACTCGAAGTTGAAAATTCTAATTTAACAAATAAAACTTATTTGGAAGAGAAAGACTTTGAAAGCATAAAAATAAATTGAAAAATTAAATATATTGTAACTGAGTTCCTGAAGCTTGAAAATTCTAAATTTAAAAATATAAATTGAATGCTATTTGTGGAGCCAGAAAGACTAACTTAAACAATAAATTTGAAATTGAAATACTTATTTATAGAGCTGCAGATAACATGAAGCTTGAAAATTGTAAATTTAGCATTAAATAAATTAGCATTGTCGTGAAGCAGAAAGACTTAACTTACAAAGTAGCATTGAAATTGAATCTTTCAGTGAGAGCTGAGAGAAGCTAAATCTGAAAGTGAAAAATGCAATTTAACAAATATATATTTCAGTGAGTCGAAGTAAATTGAAAGTTGAAAAAGTTCAGCATAAAATTAAAATCTTATCGGAGCTGAAGCTAACTCCTGAAGTAGATAAATTTAAATCATGAATACTTTTCGGAGCTGAGTGGCAATAAACTCTTGAAAGCTAAAAATAAATTATAAATAAATATTTCAGTGAACCAGAGAAGAATAAAACCAGAAGAGATAAAATTTGAACAATGAAACTATATTAACACTGAGAGCTATTCTGAGAGAAATCTTAAATTTAAACAAATTAGCAATTTGAACAGTGATTGTATCATGAGACTGAGAAATAGAAAAAATTACTGAAATAAATTTATTTCAATGCAAAAATAAACTACTGTAAGTGATTTGTGAAAATCAACCATTAAACAATTAGCATTGATTGAAGCCTATCTGGTGAAAAATAAATTTGAAAGTGAATAATTTTTTAAATTCAGAAAAAATAAATTGATTATTTGAACTAAAGATCTTGAACATTGACAAGTTCGCTTAAACGAAATTTGTATTGACAGAAGAATAAACTAAGCTGAAAAGCTTATATAAGGCAAACTATAAATACTGAGATGTTTTGCAATTCTGAACCTTTAAACAGCAGCAATTTGACAAGTGAAAGTTTGGAGGCTAGAAAAAACTTGAAAATAAAATTTGTTATTTCAATGAAAAATAAATATGAGCATGTATTTGTTCAAATGAAAATTAACCATTTAGACAAGTTCAGTTTGAAAGTTGAAAATCTTGAAGCAAAAGAACAAATTCCTGAAAGTGAAATTGCTATTTCAATGAATAAAATAATAGCTGTTTCAAAGCATTTAAAGTATGCATTTGAACATGAAAATTGAATTTAGAAGTCAGAATTGAAATTGATAGATTATATTCATGAAGCATAAAACTTCTGAACTGAGTAAAATTCAATATAAGAATTAATTAAATAATGTTCAGCTTGGACAGTAGAATACTTACAAGTGAGAAAAAGTCATAAATTTGCGAATATTAAAATACTTTTAAATGTAAATGCAATAACTTATAACTGAAAATTGATAGCTTTAGAAAATTTAAAGCAATTTAACAAAGTAATACTATTTGATGAAGCATTAAAACATTAATCATGAGCAATAAAATTTTAAACTTTGAACAAAGTATGATAATATCTTATTTAAGAGATAAAGAACATAATTCATGAAGTGCATTAAAATAATTAAATTCATTGAAAATTATAAAATTACCTTATTCATGAGATTTGAAAGAGCAATAATTCATGATGGGGAAATTGCATAAAATTTCATGAAACTTTATAAAATTGTTAAATTGATAATACTGAAAGCTTAAGACTTGAAAGAGATTAGCAAACCTTACTGAACTTGAAAATTTAGAATTAATTTCATGCAATCTATAAAAGTAGATATATTTCTGAAGCAGAAAGATGAATAAATTTAATGAAAGATATAAAATTTCTTATTTCAAGTTGATTATTATAGTCAGTAGATTGAAGTATTTGAAAAACAGTTAAAGCATTTGAAAAATTTGTATATTATTCAATATTGAACAAGTTAAATCAACTTTGGAAAGCTAGAAAATTATCAATTTAAAAATTACTTTAAACTATTAAATTGCTATTTTAAGCAACTGATAATATAAGAATTAGCTGAAAGTTAAAAAATTTGAAACTTTTAAATATTTTAGACATTGAAAAGATGCAAAACTCCCTTGAAAGTGAAAGAAATTGAACATTAAAAATAGTATTATAATTTCAAATTGCAAATTACTTATAAAGTTGAGCATTTGAAGATTCTGCAGCTTGAAAATTAAATTCCTTATTATTAAAGTCAAATACAAAATTACTAAGCTATTAAGATTGGAAATGAATAAACCTTATTAAACTGTGAAAAATGCTTAATTTGAATATAAATTCTAATTTCAGATAAAGAAGACATTGAAAAACTTGAAAGCTTTAAATTTAAGCATTTGCAAAAAGTAAAATCTTACTAAGTGAGTGCTTTGACATAAAACTTAAAATATATATTAAAATGTAGCAATTTTAATAAGAAATACTATTAGTGAGCTGTAGTACAAGTAGCCAATTAAACTAAAGCTTTAGAAAAATTGCTAAATTTTAAAGCAAATTGAAAAATAACTTTTCATGAAAGGAGTAGATGAACAATAAACTTCAAAACTATGAAAATATTAGCATATTATTTCAATTGAAAACTTATAAACTCTGTAGCATTGAGTCAATTGCAACATGAAAGATCTGAAACATTTTAAAAGTTAAGCTCAAAAAGTTAAAATTCTGAATTTGAGTAGAGTTGCAAATAAAGAATAAAACTATTAAACTAGTAAGCATTTGCTTAAATTTCAAAATATCTTATATGTGAGAGTTCTGCTGAAGCCAAAAAGACTTTATTAAAATGCATTAGAACAAAAAAACATTTAACAAGAGTGATTCAGCTTTGCAAGATTGAAAGCTATAAAGCATATAAATTACATGAAATTTTGAAATTGAAATTTCATAATAGTGTTATGAAGAATTGAACTAAGTTCGGGAAAGCATGAAAAATTTGACATTTCAAAAATATTACTATTATGAAAATTGAGATGTTTAATTTCTGAAGCCAAAAAGCAATTAAATATGTTCTAAATTTTAATAAATTTGAAATTATTTTTAAAGATAAAAAGAAAAGTTCATGAAGCAATGAAAATGCTTAATCATTAAAAACAATATAACACTTGAAGAGTTAAATTGCCATATTTCATAAGATGAAATATTAATAAATTCATGAGCTGAACATTAAAATTGTTTTTGGAATTAAGCAAATTATAAACTTACTAAAATGATGTAAATTGAAAATTTAATGAATTAATAACTGAAAAGTTCTGAATTTGCAATGAAAATATTTAAAGCTTAGAAAAGTCACAATGAAAGGATGAAAATTTGTTTAAATTTTTCAATTGAAAAGAATAATTAAATTACATTAAGTTGATGAAAAAAATTCTTGAAGATTAAACAAATGTTTAATATTTAAAAATTGAATTAGCTTTTCAGTGAAGATTGAAAGCAATAAAAAACTTCACTGAAAGTGATGATAAATTGCTTAATATTTCATTGCAAATAATAATATATAACTACTGTAGCATGCTGAGTTCTGTTGGCAAGCCATGAAAGATCTTGAAAGCCATATAGTTCTAAAAGTTACAGCACATTTGAAAAAAGTTGAAAAATTAGCCATTATTTCAGTGAGAGCTGCGAAAGAAGCAATAAAATTCACTGAAAGCTGATGATAAAAATTTGTTAATAATTTCAATGCAAAGCTATATATAACTACTGTAGCATGTGAGTTCTGCTTGGCAAGCCATGAAAGAATTTGAAAGCATTTAGAACAAAAGTTAAGCACATTGAAATCAAGTTGAAAAATTAGCACTATAATTTCAGTGGAAGAGTGCAGAAAGAAGCAATAAAACTTCAATGAAAGCTGATGATAAAATTTGCTTCATATTTCGATGCAAATACTATATATAATTTGTAGCATGTGAGTTCTGCTGGCAAGCATGAAAGACTCTGAAAGGCCATTAGAAAAAAGATACAGCAATTTGACAAAGTTGTAAATTAGCCTTATTTCGTTGAGAGCTGCAGAAAGAAGCAAATAAAAACTTCACTGAAAGTGATGATAAAATTTGCTTCATATTTCAATCGGAAATATATATATAACTACTGTAGCATGTGAGTTCTGTTGCAAGCCATGAAAGTTCTTGAAAGCATTTAGAACAAAAGTAATTTACTGCACATCTGAAACAAAGTTGAAAATTAGCTTATTATCAGTGAGAGCTGCAAAGAAAGAAGCAATAAAAAAACTTCACTGAAAGCTGATGATAAAATTTGCTTAATATTCAATGCTAAACTAAATATAACTACTGCTAGCATGCTGAGTTCTGCTTGGCAAGCATGAAAGACTCTTGAAAGCATTTAGAACAAAAGTTACAGCACATATTGAACACAAGTTGAAAATTAGCCTTTATTTCAGTGAGAGCTGCAGAAAGAAGCCAATAAAACTTCACTGAAAGCTGATGATTAAAAAATTTGCTTAATATTTCAATGCAAATTCTATATATAATATGTAGCATGCTGAGGTTCTGCTTGGCAAAGCGATGAAAGACTCTTGAAACGCCATTTAGAACAAAAGTTACAGCACATTTGAAATAACGTATGAAAATTAGCCTTATTTTCAGTGAGAGATGCAGGAAAGAAGAACAATAAAAACTGCACTGAAAGCTGAGATAAAATTTGCTTAATATTTCAATGCAAACTACTATATATAACTACTGTAGCTTGTGAGTTCCTGCTTGGCAAGCATGAAAGAATCTTGACAACAGCCATTTAGAAACAAAAGTTAAGCCATTTGAACTAAGTTGAAAATTAGTCCTTATTTCAGTGAGAGCTGCAGAAAGAAGCAATTTAAAACTATCAAGTGAAAGCTGATGACTAAAATTGGCTTCATATTTCGATGCAAATACTATATATTAACTACTTTAGCATGCTGAGTTCTGCTTGGGCAAGCCATGAAAGACTTTGTAAGCCATTTAGAACAAAAGTTACAGCACATTTGAAACAAAGTTGAAATTAGCTTATTTCTGTGGAGAGCTGCAGAAAGAAGCAATAAACTTACTGAAGCTGATGATTAAATTTGCTTCATATTTCAATGCAATAATATATAACTACTGTAGCATGCGAGTTTGCTTGGCAAAGCATGAAAGACTCTTGAAAGCCATTTAGAAAAAAGGTTACAGCACATTTTGTCGGATCTGTATGTTTTGTATCCATTTACTGTTTTATTTGTAGTCTAGGTTTTGCTGTGTTGTTGTTAGTTTTACTTCCGGGTTTTCCTCTTTCTTTGATTGCTGGTCTCCGCCCTAATGTGTTACTGTGTTCGTTTCTGTGTATTTAAGCCTGCCTCATTCCTGTGTCTTTGCCGATTGTCATTGGTTAAGATGTGTTCGAGCTCTCTTGCTTTTTCGTTCTATTTGTTCCATGTTTGACCTTTTTTGGTTATTTTTGTGACTCTTGGATTTTGCCCGTTCCTGTTGCCTTTGTTGCCTGGTTTTTGATGCTTTCTGGATTTTGGACCTTTGCTACTTTTTGGTTATCGATGGTTTTTGGACATTGTACTTCTGCCTTTGATCATCTTTGCACTTGGGTTCACACACACGCTGTCCTTTACAGTACCCAATCTGGCCATGTCGGACAGCGAGGGGAGATATTGTTTGGCCTTGCCGCTGGGAGGCTCAAGGAGGCGTCATACTGAGTTGGAACGGGCGGGTTGCTAGCCTGGGGACCGGGAGAGTTCAGTCATTGTGTGTGCAGAGCAGCTGCAGCCCTGGTGCCAGACTAGCCAGGTAGTGACTGCCTTGATCCATGTCACTGTGAGACTGCTCCAGCCGTTCCTGCTCCATCTCCAACTCCCCTGGTCCTCAGTTCGTTTTTTCGGAACCCAGAGCACCCCCATCGAAAGGTATGATGGCACTCCTGAAACATGCCGCTCATTTTTGGCTCTTTGTTCGCTAACGCTTGAGCTGCAGCCTATTACCTTCGCCACTGAGCGTTCGAAAGTACATTCATGATCACTAATCTCACGGGGCGAGCACGTGAATGGCCCCTGCTGAGTGGCAGAGACATTCATCTATCTGTGACTCTGTAGCTGCATTTTCTGCTGCTTTGGGCCGGTCTTTGGTCAACCTCTCTCCGGCCGGGAGGCACCCCCGTGCACTTGGTAATCTCAGAAAAGGCAGACGCCGGTTTTTGATCATCCACAGTTCCGCACCTGGCTGCTGAGAGTCAGGGGAAAACAGGCACTTGCGGACACCTTTTCCTGAGTCTCTCTAAGATTTTAAAGGAAGATTTACCAGGGTTGATCTTCCTACAAGTTTTTGACCCCTTGTGGAACTGCATTAAGATTGACAACCGCTGCGGGAACGAAGCGGCCCCGGGAGGGGCAACTGGACATGACGGTTGCCAGCTTTGGCGCAGAAACTAAAACGACACCCCCGTGCCAGCACTCCCACAACCCATCATCCGGCCAAAACCCGGATCAAAAACCTTTCAGCCCCCAGGGGAGCCCAGCAATTTGGGTCTACCCTTTTGAGCCAAAGGGGGAAAGCCTCCCGCCGCCCGGAGGGATTTTTGCCTCTACTTGGGGGAACGGGGGCCTTCCTACTCGGTGCCCGGAAAAGATCGGCTCGCCAGTAACCGGGAGGCCTACGGGGGCCCACGCCTCGACTGCCCCCACCCCCAGAAACGCCCTTGACCCCTGTTAGCTCATCACTTCCCCCCGGGGAACCCGGGCCCTGTCATCCTCATCGACTCGGGCAGACGAGGCTTCATACCTAACCTGGCCCCCACTGAATCAAAATTTTCCACCTCGCCTGAGCCCCCCGGCCAGGCCCGCCTCCGATGGTCATCTCTCAGCCGTGCACCGCCCAACTCCTCCTCGTCTCTGCTGATGCGGGTAACCAAAAAAGAGACCTTTTCATTTTGATCATTGAGTCCCAACATACCCTCTAATCTTGGGTTACCGGGCTTTAAAACAAAATCCTGTAATGGACTGGGCTCGGGAGAGGGGTTGGGGTGGAGTCACTTGTCATCACCTTTTGTTCCCCCGCGTCGGTTTCCTCGTCTGCTGTTTCCTCTCCTTATTTCCAGACCTGTCCAGGGGCCTGAAGTCACCTAACCTGAAGGGAGGTTTTTAATAAGGTTCGACCCCCATCCTTTTTGGCCACCACATCGCCCATATCTGGCCATAAGCTTCTCCCCCGGTGGGGCCCCACCCAAGGGGTCGTCTGTACTCCCCCCCAGTCCTGAGAGGAAGGTCTGGACACACTTTCCGGGGGGCGCTGTCTGCAGGGATCATCCGTCCTTCCTCTCCCCTGCGGGAGCGGGTTTTCTTTTTGTGGACAAAAAGGGATAAGACCCTCGGCCTTGTATTGATTACCGGCCTAAACGACACACAGTAGAACGTTCCCACTTCCACTCCTCTCATCCCCCTTTGAGCTTTTCAAGGGGCCCACTTTTTCACCAAAAGCCGATTTTTCGAAAACGCCTACCACCGGGTTCGATTCGTAAAGGGGGACGGTGAAAATGCTTCAACACTCCCATGGCCACTAGATACCTGGTGAGCCATTGGACTCACAAATGCCCCAGCTGTTTTTTCATAAAGGGCAAGATGTCCTCAGAGAGATGCTGAATGTCTTTGTGTTTGTTTTTCTTGACGACACTGATCTTTTCCCAGACTGAAGAGGAACTTTGGGGATCATGTTCGTCAGGTGTTGCACGGCTGCTCCACACAGTTGTTCGGAAGGCTAAAAAAAATGTGTTTTTCACCAACCACAGTGCCCCATTCCCGGGGCTCATGATCTCACCGGGACAAACAAAGGGCCCCCAAAAAGGTCAAGGGTTTTAAAACGGCCGGGCCCCACCGACCGGAAAACAGCTCCAACGCTTTCGGGGTTTTGCCAACTTTTATCGCCGTTTCAATCGAACTTCAGCCGGGTTCAGCTCTCTCATCCCTCACCCCTCGAACTCAAAAGTTCCCGGGTCCCCTGAGGCTGAGGCACCTTTTCCGTCCCTCCTTCCCGGTTCTCCTCACGCCATTTTGCAGATCCCCGACACCAAACCCAGTTCATCGTCGAGTGGACGCCTCTGATGGGGGGGGTCGGGCCATTCTCCCCCAAACGTTCTTTTAAAAGACAAAAAGTTCACCCCTGGCCTTCTTCCCCCCCGGAAACTCTCCCCCGCCAAACGCAACTACACGTGGGAAACCGGAGCTTCTGGGCCGTGAAGTTGCTTTGAGGAGGGGGGCACGGTTGGGGGGGGCAGAGCACCATTTATAGCGGGACGACCACAAAAACCTGGAGTACACCCGTGGAGCTAAGACCAACTCCAGGCGGGCCCAGGTGGGCGTTGTTCTTCACCAGATTTAACTTCCCCCTGCTTATCGCCCGGGGTCCGTAAGTCAAACCAGATCCCCCTTTCAAGCAGTTTTTGGGGTAAAAAACCGCCCTCGGGGCACCCCATCCTGCCCCTGACTGTGTGGTCGGGGCGGGACCTGGGACTTTGAAAAGGGGGCCAACCAGCTTTTTTCGGAGGCCCAGATTCCTACGGTTGTCTCCTGGCCGGGCTCTTTGTTCCAGGCCCCCCTTCCCGAGTCCTGCAGTGGGGGGACCCTCCCCGTTACTTCATCCGGGGGGGAGTAGATCACAGCTCATAACTCAACGTTTCCCCGGGGGCCCCCCCTCAGGGAAGATCCCCCTGATTTGTCTCTGCCTGTTCTCTTCCCGCAGCAAGGGCTCCCGCAACCCCCACGGTCTTCTCAGGCCTTTGCCTGTTCCCCACCGCCCCTGGGCTCACGTGCTATGGACCCTTTTTACTGGGGGTTTCCCCCCTTCAGAGGTAATCCCCTCATCCCACTGTCGTTTACCTTTTTTTCTAAGAGGCTCACTTATGCCCTGCCCCAAGCTGCCCCCCGCCAAAGAGACGGCGGAGGCGTCCGTTTCATGTGTTTCGGGTCCATGTCTTTCCTCGGGCATTGTTCTACCGGGGGCCCCAGTTCCCTCACGTTCGGAAGGAGTTCTGAAAAGCTGCCGGGCATCAGTCACCTCTCCTCTGCTTCCCCCCCAAACCAACGGCCAGACGGAGAGTACAACCAGGAGATGGAGACGGGCCCCCCGGTGCTCGCCCCCCAAGCCATCCATTGGGCTCAGCAGCTCCCTGGGGGGAGTATGCCCACAATTCCCCTCCCCTGGCTTCTACTGGCGTCCCCGTTCCAGTGTGTCTACGGGTACCAGCCCCACTCTTCCATGATCTCGAGGGGGGGGGGTCTCTGTTTCCTTCAGCTCACGCCCTTTTCGCCATGTCACCTCACCTGGAGGGAAAGGTCGGGGAGCGCTCCTCCGCACCAATTTTGGATACCAGAGTTCCGCCAACCGCATCGCACCCCAGCCCCCCCCCTACCGGGGGCCAAAGGTTTTGGCTCCCCCCCGAACCTGCCGGGTTTGAGGGGATGTCGTAAGCGGCTCCCAGTTCGTGGGGCCCTTTCCCCACTCTGAATCATCAACCCGCGCTGTTTCCCTTTTGCTTCCTCGGCCATAGGGGCCCCTCCCACATTCCATGTTTCCGGGTCAAGCCCGTCAAACCAGTCGTTTGGCCCCCTCCCCCCACCCACCTCCTCCACCCCGGTTCATCGATGGGGTCCGTTTACTCAGTCAAAAAACTGTTGGGTTCCGCGAGAGGCAGGGGCCACCATACCTCGTTTACTGGGGGGTACGGCCCGGAGGGGAAAGGGCCTGGGGCCCCGCGAGGGACATCATTTTAAACTCTGATACGAGACTTTCATAACGAACCCGGACATTTCCAGGACGTCAAGACTCCCTTTAAAAGGGGGGACTGTCCCGGATTTATGTTTTTATCCATTCCGTTTTTTTTTGTAGTCTAGGTTCTGCGTTTTTTTGTTTGTTTTACTTTCCCGGTTTTCCCCCCTTTTTTGATTTTCTGTCTCCGCCCTAATGTGTTTCACCTGTGTCTCGTTTCCCTGTGATTTAAGCCCTCCTCATTCCCTGTGCTTTGCCAGATTGTCTTTGTTTCCGAGTGTTCGAGCTCCTTGCTTTTGTTCTATTTGCTTCCCTGTAGACCCTTTTTGGGATTTTTTTTGACTCTTGGATTTTGCCCGTTTTTGTCTCTTTGTTTCCTGGTTTTGACTGCCCTTTCTGGATTTTTACCTTTTCTACGTTTTTTGGGTTAAAGAGTGTTTTTGGACATTGTACTTCTGCCCTTCTGATCTCCTTTCACTTGGGGCCACACACACCCTGGGCCTTTACACATTTGAACAAAGTTGAAAATTTCCTTATTTCAGGAGAGCTGCAAAAAAGCAATAAAAAATTCCTGAAACTGATGATAAAATTTGCTTAAATTTCAAAAGCAAATACTAAATAAAAAAACGTAGCATGCTGGGTTCGCTTTGGGAAGCCATGAAAGACTCTTAAAGCCTTTAGAAAAAAAGTTACAGCACATTTGAACAAAGTTGAAAATTACCTTTTTTCATGAGAGCTGCAAAAGAACAAAAAACTTTTCACTGAAAGCGATGAAAAATTTGCTTAATATTTAAATGCAAATACAAATATAACACTGACAGCTGAGTTCTGCTTGGCAACCATAAAAGAAATTGAAAGCCATTTAAAAAAAAATTTACAGCCATTTGAACAAGTTAAAATTAGCCTTTTTTCAGGAGAGCTGCAGAAAAAAGCAATAAAATTTCACTGAAAGCTGATAAAAATTTGCTTATATTTCAATGCAAAACATAAAAACACATGTCATGCGGTTTCGCTTGGCAAGCATGAAAGACTCTTGAAAAGCCATTAGAAAAAAAAAGTTACAGCACATTTGAACAAATTTTAAAATTAGCCTTATTTCAGTGAGAGCTGCAGAAAGAAGAAAAAACTTCACTGAAAGCTATGATAAAATTTGCTTATATTTCAATGCAAATACTAATATAACTACTGTAGCATCTGAGTTCTGCGGGGCAACCGAAAGATCTTAAAGCCATTTAGAACAAAAGTTACAGCACATTTAAAAAGTTAAAATTTTTGCCTTATTTCAGTGAGGCTCAGAAAGAAGCAATAAAAACTCACTGAAACGATAAAATTTTTTCTTAATATTTCAATGCAAAACTAAAAAAACTACTGTAGCATGCTGATTTCGCTTGGCAAGCCATGAAAGACTCTTGAAAGCCATTTAAAAAAAATTTTACAGCACTTTTGAAAAAATTGAAAATTAGCCTTATTTCATGAGACGCAGAAAGAAGAAAAAAACTTCACTGAAAGCTGATGAAAAATTTGTTTAAATATTTCAATGCAAATACAATATATAACACTGTAGCATGCTATTTTTCTGCTTGGCAAGCCATAAAAAGACTCTTGAAAGCCATTTAAAACAAAAGTTACAGCACATTTGAAAAAGTTAAAAATTTTGCCTATTTCATGAGACTGCAAAAAAGCAATAAAACTTCACTAAAAACTGATGAAAAAATTTGCTTAAAAATTTTTAAATGCAAATACTATATTAACTACTGAGCATGCGATTCTGTTTGGCAACCATGAAAGACTCTTGAAAGCCATTTAAAAAACAAAATTTCAGCCTTTTGAACAAATTTAAAAAATTAGCCTTTTTTTTCCATGAGAGCTGCAGAAAGAAGCAAAAAACTTCACTGAAAGCTGATGATAAAATTTGCTTAAATTTCAATGCAAAAACTATATATAACTACAGAAGTGGATTCGCTTGAAAACCATAAAGACTTTTGAAACCTTTAGAACAAAAGTTACAGCACATTTGAAAAAATTTTGAAAATTACCTTTATTTCAGTGAGAGCGAGAAAGAAGCAATAAAACTTCACTGAAAGCTGATAAAAATTGTTTAAATATTCAATGCAAATACAAAAATTTTAAACTACGTAGCATGTGATTCTGCTTGGCAAGCCATAAAAAGACTTTTAAAAGCCTTTAGAAAAAAGTTACAGCACATTTGAACAAATTTTAAAAAAATTACCCCTTATTTCAGTGAGACAAAAAGAACAATAAAACTTCACTGAAAGCGAAAAAAAATTTGCTTAATATTTAAAGCAAATACTATTTTAAACTACGTAGAAAGGGGTTTTTCCTGTTTGGGCAAGCCATGAAAGACTCTTGAAAGCCATTAGAACAAAGTTACACACATTTGAACAAATTTAAAATTTAGCCTTATTTCATGAGAGCTGCAGAAAAAAGCAATAAAAACTTCACGAAAGCTGATGATTAAAATTTTGCTTAATATTTCAATCAAATACTATATAAAAATACTGTAGCATGGGAGTTCTGCTTGGCAACCATGAAAGACTCTTGAAACCCCATTTAGAACAAAAGTTACACACATTTGAAAAAAGTTGAAAATTACCTTATTTCAGTGAGAGCTAGAAAGAAAGCAATAAAACTTCACGAAAGCTGATATAAAATTGCTTAAAAAATTTAAATGCAAATACTAATTAACTACGTACATCGGGTTCTGCTTGGCAAGCCTGAAAACTTTTGAAAGCCATTTAGAACAAAAGTTAAAGCCTTTTGAAAAAAATTTTTGAAAATTAGCCTTATTTCATGAAGCGCAAAAAGAAGAAATAAAACTCACTGAAACTGATGATAAATTTGTTTAAATATTTCATTGCAAAAACTAAAATAAAACTGAGCAGCGATTCTGCTTGGCAACCCAAAGAAAGACTTTTAAAGCCTTTTAAACAAAATTTACAGCACTTTGAAAAAAGGGAAAAATTAGCCTTATTTTCAGTGAGAGCCAGAAAAAAGCAATAAAACTTCACTAAAGCTGATGAAAAAAGAAT
>JAOPFK010000204.1:0-18435 GCA_026122265.1 Ammodytes dubius | reverse complement strand
TATCTCACACACACACACACAAAACACACATACATACTGAATTTCTGCGCCACACACACACACACACACTCGTACAACACAAAGCACAGGTCTGCAGGGTCATGTGTGTCTCTGTCATTTTGTATGTTTGAATTGGTGTGTATGTGGACCTCTGGAGTGGGGGTGTGTGACAGTGAGATCGAAGAGGTTCTAAATTCCTACGTTTCTATGGGGCGTCTACTCAATTATTTACCTTCGTTGCCTCATGCTTTTATTCTGAAACACATACAGTTTTTCGAAATGCCTGACATGCACAAAAACATCATCTGTGTCACGTTGAAACGCGCACGCGTAGGCCTATGTGTGCCTGTCATTGATTATTCTTCATTTTAGGGTCGGCGAGGATGAATCACATCTTTAGGACAGAAGGATTGCACTCTCCATACATACACAGGTACACAAACAAACACACACACACACAAATACACAGAAACATGTTAGTGATCCCACATGTGGGGAACCTTGTGGAAAGCATTACCAAGCCTCTAACCCATGTCCTTAACCTTCACGTCACACCCAACACCCACCTTTAAGTTGACATACAGTCAATCTAATGCCAAGTTTAAACCAAAACCAAGCCTTAACCGATGCAGCCATAAAACAGATAGCCTAGATGGTACAATCACAGTGTTATATTTAGTCAATCACTGACCTATTAATGGTCTGACTGGGCACTTAAACTCACTTTGGTCCTCACAAAGTTAAAAGTATAGCCTACACCTTAATTCTCTACAGTAACTTTTGTGTTCTTTTAGCTTAACCTCTCAATTTTTCAACTGGTTTTTGCACTCTGAGGCATGTGGCTCAGAGGCAGTTCAACCAACATTGGACTATCATTGCATATTGATGAAGCTGAACAGGCAAATGCTTTCATCACTGCCCTTTTATGTGCAAATGCATGGTTTAAGAATGGAAAAGGAAAGTGAAAATGAATAACAGGCGGCTGCCACTAATTTAAATGAAGCTTTCGGTTCGTGCACAGTGTTACACGTAGCCTGGTCCTAATGACAATCTTTACTTTCTGTTCTTTCACTGCTGCGTAGTCCCAGAGTCTCACGCGAAAGACTCCAGCGACTGAAAAGCAGAAGGGCTTGTAAGCGGTAGTTTCCGGTGTATGCTTCAAAATAATAAAGTAAATGTATTTACGTGTTGCCGTTTTGCCAGTTGAATTAGTTTAATGTGAAGTTACACTGCAGGAAATGATCAGTTTGAAATAACAGGAACTTAACTGCGAGCTACATGTGTAGTTAGTGGTGATGTTTTAACATGTTGCAACAGCATTTGAAACAACTACAAAGTTTGCGAGGCCAAAATTAACGTTAATTGCGCGATAAAAAAATTAACGCCGTTAAAATAGGTTTGTGTTGACGCACTAGTAAATATGTAACAAAGGAACAAACACTTTATTTAGCCTTACTGAAGTGCAGAAGAAAGGTAAAATGTTCTTTTAAACCAACATGTCTGAGGACCAGGGCATGGCCACATCAACTGACAAGTGAGTTTTCATGTTTAGTACAAAATTAATTTCATCTTCAAGCACAATAGTAATGTTGTCCTTTTGCTCTTCGGTTGCAAAGTTAGATTTTGATTGATGTTTAAATCTGAAACTTTGATGTTTAAATGCCGATGTGAACCTTTTAAAGTTCAATACCTGACATAAAGACCAATAGGCTAACATTAGCAGTGTTTCCCCCAGGAAATATCTTATGCATATTATTTACTACCAAGTCTGCTATGAAAAAATTCCCAAAATTCTACACACTGCAGGTTTATTAATGTAAGACAACTCATGAAAATAATGTTTATAGCTAAAATAATGATAGATTAGTACGTTTAAAAACTCTGTAGGCTACAGAAGATGTCACTCTCACTGTTAAAGAAGTGTGAGAAGAAATATATCGATTTTTTTTAAAGTCCCTGATAATTTACAAATTGAGTAAAATAGGCTACATTTTAAAATATGTAAACATATCGATAATAATTATGATACATTAATATATGTAAACACAGGAAAGAGGATCCAGATTGATATCTCAAATTCATCACAGACTGTTATCTGTGACAGAGCTGCAAGAAGAAAATTATTTAATTTTCTTCTTGCAGCTTTTGTTCAGCTGTTCTTGCAGCTTCTCGCATCTTGTCCGAGAACTATTGTGTGATTGGTCAATCTGAAGTCAATGAGGAAATTTCAGCTTGCGCTACTATGGTAACAGCGCGTGACGTGTGCCGCGATGAGGAGTTCGGCACTTGAGTTCTCCTGAAGTATGAAATGTCCAGACCAGAAATAACTTAGTTCTTGTTCTCGCAGCTCTGTCAGCGAGAAGTTTGTTTTTTCTTTTCTAAAAATGTTCCTTGAAGTTCAACAGTAGTTTTATAGATTATAAAAAATATTTAAATGTTTGAAATTGTATTTTGTTCTTTAGCCCGTTTGAACATGAAAGACCTCCTGCATCTGACATTGTTTCCATGAAAAGTGAACGGTCCAGGGATGAACCACACAACTTCAGTGACAGAAAACGGGGGTAAGATATTTTGGTTTGTCTATGTTCTTGCTTTAATACAGATACATTTGACAGTTAAATAAAAACTTAAATTAAATGTTTGTTAAAGCCCGCTGGAGCACAAAGGATCAGACTCTTCTGCAACCAACAAAGATCACAAGAATATTCCAGAGGACGATCCGCTCAACGTCTTGCTTTGGTCAAGGTAGGAAAACAACCGCTGTGTGCATACTGTGACAACAAAGAAAGAGGCAAAGTAACACCAGTCTTGACGGCACCCAATAAGGTAATCAAGAACGTGAATGATAGGATGATAATAATAATATAGCGCCTTTCATGTTTAAAAAAGCTGAAAGTGCATAAAAGAATGTTTTTTTTTTTTTTTAAAGTTTTTTTTTGCATTTTTATGCTTTATTGATAGTGTAGAGACAGAGTTGAAATGGGGCAGAGAGGGGAGTGACATGCAGAGAACGACCGCGGGCTGGAATCGAACCCGGGTCCGCTGCTGGCCGAGGCCCACGGGGGGGATGCCCTACCAACTGAGCTAATGGCGCCCCCCCCCCCCCCCCCCAAAAAAAAAAAGAACGACTTCTTCACATTAAATAGACATAGTGAACCAAAAAACTGGGATAATGCCATGATGAATTGAAGAAAATATGGAAAAGCACACCCAGTTAATAACAATATAACAATGAGACCAAAACAAGGATGAGAATAAAATACATGAAATCCAAAACCTAAAATGGAAAATGGAATCGGTTTGTTTTTGCATTTTAATTTTTAGTGGTTTCTCTTTGTAAAGCACCTTGAATTGAAACTGTGTTTGTGCTTTACAAATAAATTGCCTTGCCTATAAAGAAAGAGGATAAAAGAAGAGTTAGAAATCCCTGCCGTAGCCGTTCAATCGGCCGGGCTCAATTCCACCTCGGTGTCTCCGGTTTTTTCAAATCAAATTTAAGGCTTTTAAGAACTTTGCATTTCCACTTACAACATTTTAATGGAATCTTCCCTGTATGGTTTGCGATTTTTCCAACTCAAGCCGTGTCTCAGTTGTGTTTCAAAGGAAAGTACTACGGATGCCTAGCTATCCATTTTTTTACTCTGGCTTTGCAAATGCATAAATACCATTGAAATCCCCCCAAATGTATTATCTATTACGGGGGCATTAAGAGCCCCTGTCAAATTAATTACATGGGCAATTTCAGATTTTTCAGGGGCATTCTGCCCCGAGCCAATTCTACTTTCCTATCCTGGTGTATTGTCAAATATTTAAAATTTTAAAAGTTAAAAATGGTCCTTGAAGTTCAACAGTGTTTGAAATTGTATTTTGTTTTTTAGTCCGTTAGAGCATGAATCACCAGTCTCTCCTGAATCTGACATTGTTTCCATGAAAAGTGAACGGTCCAGGGATGAACCACACAACTTCAGTGACAGAAAACAGGGGTAAGATATTTTGGTTTGTCTATGTTCTTGCTTTAATACAGATACATTTGACAGTTAAATAAAAACTTAAATTAAATGTGTGTTAAAGCCCGCTGGAGCACAAAGGATCAGACTCTTCTGCAACCAACAAAGATCACAAGAATATTCCAGAGGACGATCCGCTCAACGTCTTGCTTTGGTCAAGGTAGGAAAACAACCGCTGTGTGCATACTGTGACAACAAAGAAAGAGGCAAAGTAACACCAGTCTTGACGGCACCCAATAAGGTAATCAAGAACGTGAATGACAGGATGATAATAATAATATAGCGCCTTTCATGTTTAAAAAAGCTGAAAGTGCATAAAAGAATGTTTTTTTTTTTTTTTAAGTTTTTTTTGGCATTTTTATGCTTTATTGATAGTGTAGAGACAGAGTTGAAATGGGGCAGAGAGGGGAGTGACATGCAGAGAACGACCGCGGGCTGGAATCGAACCCGGGTCCGCTGCTGGCCGAGGCCCACGGGGGGACGCCCTACCAACTGAGCTAATGGCGCGCCCCCCCCCCCCAAAAAAAGAACGAGTTCTTCACATTAAATAGACATAGTGAACCAAAAAACAGGGATAATGCCATGATGAATTGAAGAAAATATGGAAAAGCACACCCAGTTAATAACAATATAACAATGAGACCAAAACAAGGATGAGAATAAAATACATGAAATCCAAAACCTAAAATGGAATCGGTTTGTTTTTGCATTTTAATTTTTAGTGGTTTCTCTTTGTAAAGCACCTTGAATTGAAACTGTGTTTGTGCTTTACAAATAAATTGCCTTGCCTATAAAGAAAGAGGATAAAAGAAGAGTTAGAAATCCCTGCCGTAGCCGTTCAATCGGCCGTGCTCAATTCCACCTCGGTGTCTCCGGTTACAACACCACTTACAACATTTTAATGGAATTTTCCCTGTATGGTTTGCGATTTTTCCAACTCAAGCAGTGTCTCAGTTGTGTTTCAAAGGAAAGTACTACGGATGCCTAGCTATCCATTCTTTTACTCTGGCTTTGCAAATGCATAAATACGAAATCCCCCCAAATGTATTATCTATTACGGGGGCATTAAGAGCCCCTGTCAAATTAATTACATGGGCAATTTCTGATTTTTCAGGGGCATTCTGCCCTGAGCCAATTCTACTTTCCTATCCTGGTGTATTGTCAAATATTTAAAATTAAAAATGGTCCTTGAAGTTTGAAATTGTATTTTGTTTTTTTAGTCCGCAGCATGAATCACCAGTCTCTCCTGAATCTGACATTGTTTCCATGAAAAGTGAACGGTCCAGGGATGAACCACACAACTTCAGTGACAGAAAACTGGGGTAAGATATTTAGTTTTGTCTGTGTTCTTGCACTCTCTTTACAGATATATTTAAAGACAGTGAAATAACTGAAATAAATGTGTGTTAAAGTCCGCTGGAGCACAAACGATTAGACTCTCCTGCAACCAACAAAGATCACAAGAACATTCCAGAGGACGATCCTCTGAATTGCTTGCCTGACTCAAGGTAGGAAAACAACCACTGTGTGCATACGGTGACAACAAAGAAAGAGGCAAAATAACATCATGAGAAAATGTAGAAGTGGAACAGTGAAGTCTGAGACATGCATTTCACCTCAATCATTAATTAAGATCATCTTCGTCACAGTTAATATTATTCTCTGTTTTGACTCAAATATGTAAGATATGTCAAGGTTAAGGTTAAAATCTGTTTGCCTGGGGAGCGTGGTCCCACATCTCTATAACAACCCTGGAATATTAATAATGATTAAGAGTGAAATAACTTAAATCAATCTGTGTTAAAGCCCGCTGGAGCACAAACGATCAGACTCTCCTGCATCCAGCGACTATCACAAGAATATTCCAGAGGACGATCCTCTCAACTCCTATGGGTCAAGGTAGGAAACAACAGCTGTGTGCCTACCGTGACAACAAAGAAAACAGTTAAAGTAACAATATGAGAAAATGAACTAGTGGACGTGTGAAGTCTGAGATATGCATTGAACTTCAATCGTAAATAAAGGTTAAAGCCCAACCTCAGTCACATAGACCAGTCTTGACTGCACCCTAGGATGATAATAATAATAACAACAACAACAACAATAATAATAATAATAATAATAATAATCATGATAATAATCATGATAATAATCATGATAATTATAGTAACTAGAACATTCTGTGGAAATGTTAAAAGTGCAGCCCCCCACCCCCCCCACCCCCCCCCCCCCCCCCCCCCCGACCAAACCGCTGCTGCACTCTTTCTGAAGACAGGTCCCAAGGTGGGGCCGATCAGACAGTTGCCGTTGTGGAAAATTAGCAAAGGCCCGCTCTCGCGCATACGTTGTAGTCAACAGCGGCCATGTTTCTTGAGCTATCTAGCTTAAACTGCATACACATCTGTATGTCAGTCCCCTAAGGCTGTGTACAAAATTCGGTAATGATATGTTGGAAATCCATAAAGTAGATGTCACGTGACTGTATTTCCGTTTCATGCAAATAAGGTTAAAAATGTACAGGCATGCAAGCTAGTCACCTTTCGGCGAAATGTGCCTTTTTGGAAACAAAATCGGCCACCTATGTGATTCGTGGAGATCTACGGTGGCGCTGAGCATTCACCAAATAAAAAAAAGTTTCACAGCTAATGTAGCCGTTAGCACACTCAGGATCTCGTAATTACGAGAAAAGATCTCGTAATTACGAGATAAAGATCTCGTAATTACGAGATAAGGATCACCCTCTCATTCATCAATAACGATGCCTGTGTGTGTGTGTGTGTGTGCAGACGAGGTGAACCTAGCCATAGGCATGAGTGTGCTAACATTAGCATTTGGTTAAAATATATGCAGTTTGTTCACTATGAGCCACCGGAGCCACCATACTGTGTTGCCTCATCCAATCAGAATGCCCGGTGGGCTAGTTCACTTTTACCTCCTGTTTGTTACTGTATCGAAGCGCAGTTTTATTGGAAGCTTGGATTAAATGCAGTCGTTTAAACTCGGTTTGATCCTTGACTCATACAAACACATACAAACTTTCTACAAGGAGGGCATGACAATGAGTATATAGCTATGTCAACTTTGCGCAGATATGCAGACATTTAGAATCACGACTTCCCTTCGCAAGGTAACCAATCACAACAGAGTTGGGTTTGCAGGAAGGGGGGGAGGGGGCGGAGATGGCAGAAGCAAAGTGTTTACAGGGCCTGCTGGATCGCCAAAAAAAGAGAAAGAGCTTCCCGAAAATCTACATAGTTTTTTGTGATGTGATTCGTGTCAGGTTGCTCTATAGCAGTTTATAACAAGAAATTAAG
The DNA here is from genome assembly GCA_026122265.1 of Ammodytes dubius. Lineage (NCBI taxonomy): Eukaryota > Metazoa > Chordata > Actinopteri > Uranoscopiformes > Ammodytidae > Ammodytes > Ammodytes dubius. The sequence goes on along the minus strand of JAOPFK010000204.1, from coordinate 11,114 downwards.
ACCAGAAAAGTAGTATAATAGGTCCTCTTTAATGCTGGTTTCTGCCAGCATTTTCAACCTTGGGGGACATGCTACCACAAGTGTTCTGCACATATCCAGCAAGTTTTACGATGATAGGACCAATGGTCAATAAGTTATGGTCAATTAGCTGCTAAGCCCCACCCCTGGGTAAACGGTTTGGTCAATGGCGGCCATGATTTTCAAGATATCCTACTAATCTTTTAAGGACACATGTATCGCATTCCGCTGGTGTTAGTGATCAATTTGGTGTTGATTGATTTTCGAATTTGAGAAAGTTGTGGTGAAAAAACAGTGTTTAATTTTATGCAAATTAGCAAACAAATATTTATATGGTCCCAGAGGCTTTTTTGTAGAGCATCCTCACGTGTACCTGTGTGAGAAATTTCTAGTCGATCGCACCTACGTGTGAGGAGCGTGGCCTCTCAAACTTTTTTCATTCTGGGCTTAATAACAGTGGCACCTTGTGGAAAATGAAAAAAATTAATAATAGACCCCTTGAGGACCTGTACTTAATAATAATACGTGTTATTGTATTGCACCTCTCATGAAAAAATATGATACAATAAGGAAATTGCATGGACATGGAAAGAACAAAGTAACAGTTATAGAGCCATAATGTATGGAAAATTATGTGAAAAAGAAAACCCAGTTGATAATTATAGTAACATTTCCATAAAAATGAGGATCCTATATTAGGAAAGTCATAAAGAAGACGTGCGTTTTTAACTTTCTTTAAAACATGTTCAGTGAGCTGGCTAGGCAGTGTGTTGTTAAGATTTGGGTAATAATTGACAAAGGCTGCATGCCCAATTTTCTTTCTTTTTCGTTCTTCTTGCTTCTTCTGGGAACTAGCAGATGATTGTAGTGTGTGTGTTTGAGTTATCAAAGGGTTAACCCTCAACTTCATCAACAGAGAACCAGATAGGATATTTTGGTAATGTTCTTGCTTTGATACAGATTTATTTAAAAAACAAAGAGGGTAAAAAAGGTAGGTAGGACAGTTTGAAACCCCTGCTGAAGCATGTGACATAAATCATGTTTTTTCTGTCTTAAAGACAATCTCAGTCACAGAGACCAGCCTCACCTGTACAAAGCAGTGCTTCCATGGAAAGAGGCCAGTCACAGGATTGTCCCAACTCCAGCCAAAGTTCAGGTAATTAACAACACCTTTTAACTGAAGTTATAACACAAAACATCATGTGACACCATGTTTAATAGCTGTCGTTACATTGTGTATGAATATGAAACTAATAGTAAACACTAGAGGTGTGACAAAATATCATTGCACGAAATCCTGCGATAGAAAAATACCTTGATATCTCTCGTAGAGGTAAAAAATAGTCTTGACGTGTTGTGTTTTGTTTGCTTTCCTGTGTTGTTCTTTTGTGGCATCCTTGGTAATATCCGTTGCAGATTTTTTGAGCTGCTTTTTTTGTATTTACTGTGACTGGATCAGTGATTCCAGTAACGCGTTACTTAGTAAAAAGTGGTCCGATGCACGTAACGCGATAGTAACGTGTTACGTGCATCGGACCACTTTTTTCAGTAACGGGTAATCTAACGCGCTACTATTTCCAAACCAATCAGATTAAAGTTACTCATCAAAGTCACTGTGTGTTACTATTTTTGTCATTTTCCTCAGTAAAACTTTTACATAGTTGCACAAATGGCTGCGATTGCGATTTAATGTAAATAAATGTGCGCACACGTGTCTCTAAATGTTTCAACTGCTCCTCTCGTCTATTTGGTAGCGCCCCTCGTCTCCTCTGACATGCAGTGGTGTGTGTGCCTGTGTGTGTGTGTGTGCAGCAGTACGGCCGAGCCTAAGCTCAACTGCGTCTGCTATAAGGATATTTAGGATTCGGGCATGGTGAAGTTAAAGAGAAAGAAGTGTTTAAAACTAGGAAGCGTATGGTCACTTGGCGAACGGTGGCCACACACCCAGTCTATCAAAACATGAGACCGCGCAGAGAAAAGTGAGATGAATGCGTGCGAGTGAAGGGCCAAGCAAGTTCATTTTAAAGACACTGCTACTGTCTTTGCACTTTGGAGGAATGCATTTTTTGTCATGGGGGGCAAATGTTTTTTTTATTACATTTTTTAAACAATACATTTTATTATTTTGAAAACAGTAGGCCGAAGGCTACTGGCCTAGTACAGGCTTTATTTTTTTTATACTTTCAATGATTCTTAATATGTGCATGTTTTAAATTGATATATACAGGTTTCAAAACCTTTATAGTAATTTATAAAGTAACTTGTAATCTAACTTAGTTACTTTTAAAATAAAGTAATCAGTAATCTAACTTAGTTACTTTTAAAACCAAGTAAAGTAGTAAGTTACTTTTTAAAGGTAACTGTGGCAACACTGGACTGGATTGAACTGAACTGAGACTGTGGGGTAATACCGTAACGGATTGTCAAACTGAATGAATTGATCTCTGACTTTGGAACACTCTCAAATAGGGATGATCATTTTAAGAAATTCAATTGATCGATGATCGGGAAAATTAACGAGCAATTATCGATTAATCGTTATCTTTTTTTACATATTAAAAAATGCCAACAGAACATCCAAAATACAGCGTTTTTACCATAGACTGTATACAAGAGGTTTTTACTCAATTACATCTTTATTCCAAGATCTTCTAGGCAAACAACAATCTATTAAGACAAGGCAACTTTTTAAAATAAAATAATTATAAAATGCGGCGCTGGTTAAAGCCCGAGGCTATGAGCCATCAAGGAGCCAATGCTACGATACCTTTAAAGTTTAAACACATATGCGCCTCCTAAGATGCTGCCAAAGACTGCATAAGGGCACGGCACGTTTCTCTGAGTGGTAAAGGACCTAATGTTACTTCATCTAATAAACAAAATGTGCAAATTAGTTCCCTGATGAAGGCGAAGTAGGAAAGCATAGACGCTAAAGTTAGCCGCTAATGCTAGCGGCGCTAACGTCACACGTTAAACAGGGTCGGATGTAGGCTTCAATGTACAAGTGGTACATAATTCGGTTTGTTTAAGTGTTGTACTTATACAAGGTTTCACAATGCTTAATGAACTTAGTTATTTTTGGTTCTAAAGCTGTCCGGTCCGATGCCAAACTTCTCATTAACTTCTTCCTGTTTATGTTTTGAGATCTACGGCAGCTCGCAGGCTGCTGCCGGAGCCTGTTCTGTTGTCTCCTACTACTACTTAAGTATCTCCCCCTGCTGGTAGGATGTTTAATTGCTGCCCATACAGTCTTTGGTGCTGCCACATAGTGAAACTCATTGCTGTGCTGCCAAACTCACACTGCGCAACACAACGGCTATATGATCGATAACAATTTCACGTGATCGACAATATTCTTAACGAGCAATGATCGATTAATCGATTAATTATGCCCATCCCTACTCTCGCACACACGTACACACATTCATATTGACCATATTGCTGTGCCGTTTTGTTTGTTTGTGTATACATATTTGGTTTAATTGAATTTTGGTTTTACGCATAATTTTTGCATTGCTGAGCTTTTAAATGTATGGATGGACCTAACAGTTATTTTCCCATTATTATTTGTAAGACTTGACTTTTGACTTAGGACTTGCAGAAAACATGAGCCCACAATGTGTAATAATCTGGCAGGAGCAAATATTTGTGATAAAATATTGTATCATATCATTATCGTGAGTCTTTTGAGACAAGGGTATCGTCACACCCCTAGTAATATTACATACTGCTTTCTCTTTATTGTCTTTATAATTTCTTTAGAGAAAGAAAGGCTCAAGGCAGAACTGAAGCAGACAATCCTCAGTCAGCATGAAGACCGACTGAAAGGACAAGAAACTGAGACAGAAATCTACACGATCAAAGACAACAAAGCTAAAACACAAACCTATGATGCATTATTTCATAGTTCAACATCAACATTAAACTAGAACTGCAAGCAGTTGTGAACGGGGGCCAAGCCTCCCGCGCGACTCGGGATCGGGCGTGGTCGTCCGCGGCGCCGGCCCCTTGCTTCACGGAATCCGGGAATGTAAAGTTTTTGAACGTGGGATGTTTGGTTCGGGAGTTATAGACCAAAAGGCAAAACAATCGCAGAAAAAGATGCTCAAGTGGATAAGGAGATGTATACCTTTTGTGTTTTTTGCGACCCATTTTGGAGCAATTTAACGGAAATGCAGAACCAACCTGAGAACAATAGGACAAACACATGCGTGAAGTTTGGTGTTAGTAGGTGAAGGTCACAAACCAAATATACCTGTCAAGTCTGGTCAAAAGATGAAGCCTCAGCCAGCGTCAATGCGTAAACCAAATTGGTTTCACCTTCATCGTAGCGCCACCTGTAAGAAATAAATGACTGACTTTGCTTTACCAGAGCCCCGTTGGCCAGCATGTTTCCAGTTCCATCCAGACAGCGGCCTGGATGGGCCTGGAAACAACACTGTGGACACCTCTCACGACGTGGACGTGGGGTTGGATTTTGAGAGGCAAAACTGGGAAATGTTAGTAAGTAATAAGATTTGATCAAAAGAAATGTATGCATTAGTAGTTTAAGTAATAAATATAATCTTACCTTTGGTTTTGTGCCGATTCATCACTGGCTGGAGAAGTTCATGTGAATGTTGCCATACAACCCATTTTCTTAATTTTAAAATTATGTTCTGTTTTTATTTACAGATTCCCACCAATCTCTCCATTGGGGTTTTTACTCTCGGCAGTAAAAAAAAATGCACAGTATTGACCAGTGCTTTGAGTACGGAAAAAGGAGGGGTGGATTGCCACTGGATCAAAGATAGCTAAAATGTACATGTACTACGATTTGAATATGTTCCATAAATTTGATTTAAGTAGAAAACAAAATGTCATGATTGATGCGAAAACCTTTATACATGATTTAAATATAGGAATAGTACACCACTAGCAGCCTAGATGGAATGCCAGGGAAATACATTCATGATAGCTGTAGTAATTAGACAGTATATTTAGTTTAACATGATCGAGATTAATATCTTTTACCACGATTTTACTATGTTCCATACATTTGATTAAAGCAGAAAAAAAAGTCATGATTGATGGGAAAACCTTTATACATGATTTAACTACGGAATAGTACACCACTAGCTGCCTAGTTGGAATGTCAGGGAAATACATTCATGATAGCTGTAGTAGATCTACAGTATATTTAGTTTAACATGATCGGGATTAATGTCTTTTATGTAAACGTGGTCGATTAGTGTTGCATTATCCGTCGTCGGTTAAGTAACTATTTGGATGTAACCGTGCTGCTGCATAAAGTTTTCCACAGATTTGGAAACTAGAGCATTGTCATTGAAATCCCCCATTAATATTTTACCCCCTGAAAGTTTATCCAATTGGTTGACCACAGACGCAAGGTTATTTTTGAACAAGCCTATGTTTTAAGATGGCGGTCTGTACAGGACGATAACATTGTAATTTGTAGGCCGAACATTAAAAATAATGGCTTCTAAATCAAGACACGGCACATCTAGAACGTCACAAATGATGTGGTCTTTGTGATAGAATCCGACTCCACCATGCTGTCCTGTTGCTAAATTGTGGAACATCTCCGTGTTACTGTATGAATTGGATCTTACTTTATGATGAAATGTCCAACCAGGCATTGCAATGTTCTTAACTGGTGTGTCATGTTGCAGCCATGTTTCTGTAAGGCCAATGATGTCTGCATCCAAAACTCTGTTATCATGTTTAAAGTCTTCTATGTGTTCATTTAACCCTTGAATGTTGTGCAAGCAAACTTTGAGAGTCAGACCTGTTTGAGCTAATGGAGCCTGAATAAATGTTTCCATTTTATCTATGGAGTCTTTAATGTCATCTCTCGAATATATTGCAGTGGCTTTAAAATCTGAAATAATGAGATTTTCTAAGGAGAGTACTCTTTACTCACGGCTCCATTGCGATTATCTGTGAAAGTCCACGGGCGGGAAAAAGGGAAACCAGAGTCCTCTTCACCAGAGGAAGGTGTAGCATCCAGCGTGGCAACACCCGCTATCTGGCCTTGGAGGTCCACGGCAGGTCCAGTGGCCTCGTTGTGTGGGCTGGCTAATGGCTACTCCTTGCAGCTAGCTGGACTAACTACCTGCTTGATGCAACATCGAGTCACGTCCGTGCTGAACGAAACCATTCAACACCCACAATGCAGGAACACTAGCAGCTTTTAGGGCTGATATGCCTGTCACTACACGATATGAGGACTGCATGCGCAGAACTTCCGCCATCTTGGAAAGCCCGCAGTCGCCTAGGCAACGCACGTCAGCGTCCTCACCCCCGCCCCCTCCTAAAGTTCCCCGTGAGCACAAACACACACACAAAGTCCGTGGGTTAGCGGCCCCGTAACTGAATTTAATTCCAACACGTAATCAGTAGCATGATTAACTGCTCTATCTTCTTAACAAACTAAATGTTATGAAAATCGGCTCAGAATTGAGCGAGTTACAATCTGTTACAGTGCAGTTTGTGGCTCTCCAAAACACTACGAGCTAAGCGGGCTGTCAATGATTGCGGCCATTTTGCGCACCACATATCGTGCAGGCTCCTCAGATCGTCTAGTGACAATGCCATCAACTTTAAATAACTACAACTGACTATATAGAAACGTGAGTTACTTTTTCCTCGTCTTTTTCCCTCTCACCAACACAGCCCGAGCGCCGTCCTCTGTCCTCCGATTTATTCACCAACACTCCCACAACAACCCACAAACCTGTTGTTGCACCCCCTGGTGCCTGGAAGGCCACATTGTAGGTAAATTAATGAAAGGATATACATAATACACGAATAATAACTTATACAATCTTTCAAACATTTACGAAAAATAATAAACTGGTATACAACTGATATACCAATATAATAATTCTCGACTGTTTACATTAAGGTTATATTTTGCTAACAGGCTGATTATAAATCTACCAAATTTACGACTTATTTCCTCAACTTGAAATTAGCAACAAAATGCACAACAAATGGTACAGGTGTACCCGCAAGAGATTAGAAGTGGGGAGGATTTTCTCTAAAATTTGAGAGTGTATGAATTTTTTTTCAAGAATATGCAAATACAAAGGTAAAATCCTTTCTCAAAGCAATACAATATAAGAAAAAAGGACAGTGCGCTCTTAGATTCTATATAAGTCAGAAGAACTACTAACAAGAGCAAAAAAATCCATTTGGTAATGATGAAAAGAAGACGATAGATATTAAAACACAAAGAAAATTTATTCGAACAAAGAACAATATTAACAAAAGTATACAAAAAACAAAGCATTAGAAAAAAAAACAGAAGCTACAGTGGCTTTCTAGAACAAGTACTAACAAAATATAAATAAAAAAAAAAAATTAAAGAACGGAACACAAGAAACACAAAAACATTGAGTGAAAGAGATAGTGAGTAAGTGACTGTGTGAGAGAGAAAGAGGGAGTGAGTGAGTGAGTGATGTAGACAGTGAGTGAGTGAGTGAGCGAGTGGGTGAGTGAGAGAGTGAGAGAGTGAGTGGGAGAGTGAAAGAGAGAGTTAGAGAGAGAGTGAGTGAGTGAGTGAGTGAGAGAGTGAGTGAGTGAGTGAGTGAGTGAGTGAGTGAGTGAGTGAGTGAGTGAGTGAGTGAGTGAGTGAGTGAGTGAGTGAGTGAGTGAGTGAGTGAGTGGGTGAGAGAGTGAAAGAGTGAGTGAGTGAGTGAGTGAGAGAGTGGGTGTGTGCGAGAGTGTAAGAATGAGTGAGAGTATGTTTTTCGACTTGCTAAGGCGTAGAGGGGGAAGCGGGGGCAGAAGAGGTGGAGGGCTGCAGGCAGCGCGGTGGGGTCATCGGTTCCTCATCGAGGACCAGGGGTGACATTTGAGGCTCGCCGCGGAAAGGGTCTAGGTAGGCTATAAGCTCCTCGTCTTGAATCTCCCATGTAGGGGATAACAAGGGGGACATGCTGTCTTCAATCAATGTCTGGCAGGCAGCATCCACACCGACAGCCCGTGGTCATTGTAGCTGTAGTCACAGTAACCACGGCTGTCTGTGCTCTAACGGGCTGATTATCTGGGAACACAAAAAAGAAGAAATGAATGCCCTTCATTCATAGCAAGAGAAAACAGGGAAAATGCTGACTCTTTGGTCGAATATACATATATAAATGCGTCTGCTTGTTGTTACGGGACAGAGGCAAGTTTGACATAACATAGCCTATATATTCAAACATACAACCTAGATTGCAGTTTAAGGCAAGTGATAAACATTAAGAACAGCGGACTGATGTCCCGTATAAAGTAACAAATAAAAGAATTGGGAAGGAAAAGTCAAAGTGCAATAGGAATACTCTTGATAGCTAACATAACCTATACTGTTTAAGGATAGCAACCCAGAAGCGAATAAAAAATACGTCAATTCTATGCATAGGAAATAGTCATCTATCCCATAACTTACATTAGCTCAAGGCATTGATTTATAGGTTAGGATATATCAGCAAATTGCAGACTAGGGATAAGAAGCCAGGTCAAAAGAAAAAATATGTGCACCATGAAACTGTCTAATCTGCATAATGAAGTTTAGTTAACGAGTGTCCTAGAGAGATTATGAGCAGATAAGAATGACTATATACATTTAAGGGGATATAGTGATTGCTTCATAATAAAGAAAGCCACAGATTAGAGAAAACACATTTACATGAGCACTGTTACACATGGACCACTAAAACACAGTAAGAGCCAGTAACTCAATGAATATGAAATGTCAAGTAATTCAGCTCATTACAATTAGCCAATATCATGGGGATTTCAGAATGGTATCAGGTAAGGGAGAAATGTGTTGGCAACAATTGTAAAAATGTTAAGTGTTGATGTAGTTGCATGCATTGTCGCACATTAGGGCAACTTTCTATAAAGTGTATAATTGAAATAAAGAATATTTAATTACAATATTAACATAAGAAGCCAGTATGTTTAACGAAAACAGCTGCATTTACACAACCCTAAGATGCTGGCTAAAACACAGAATAAAATATTCAGATACTTCAGTAAGACAAGAAAGGGCACAGAAATTGTTAGTCTATCTGCACACCTGCTAAAGAAAAGGTGCTGTTTATACCGGTACAGTCTGTAATAAGCATAAGAAGAAAAAGTCCCATCTTTAATGTGGATATCATATAATAAGCAGGAAAAATATATAGAAACAAAAAAAAATAAACTCACCATGCGAATGGCAAGCCTGCTGAGAGGTCAGCTGCCCCCTCACCGTGGCGATTTCCTGGCGCAGGGCGCGCTCAACCCTCCGGGCTCTGTTGAGGGACTCTCTGGTAAAGTCCCAGAGGGACTTAACCCCAGGCGGTAGCTGGGCTCTTGCGATGGAAGTGTCTTTACACTGATACTAAATACAAAACACAAAGATTAACATCTTTGATAAAATTAATGTAACCAGAAAAACATATGATAAAAACAGCCAAAAGATTCCATACTTACACCAAACAGCTCAAACTTAGTGAATAAATTATTCACCTCCGGGTCCTCTATCTCAAGCCGCGACATTTTAATAGGGGAGGCCATTTTTCTGTAAGAACAACAATAAAGAAGACATCGGCAGGTTTAAGAAAATAGATTAAAACAAATAAACAGACAGATAGTTCAAACCATGAATAATCATATAATCACTCTTTAACATGTATTTATCCTCAAAAAATCAATTAAGGGCTTACAGTCTTTTACAATGACGTCGAGTCGACAGATACGCAATAAACAATAAGAGCACGCAAAAAGCTAGCAAAGAGAGAACAACAATTTAAAACATACAGAGCTACTGAATGAAGGAGACACTAGCCTGAATAAAACAGTCACAAGTGGAGTAGGGCTGATATAAAATAAAATGTTTAATTGATAAACAGTAAAAAGAGAATTTAATATGTTGCAAGCTCATCAAGGAGTCAGGCGCACTGTGGCCAAAATAAGTTTTACCAAGGTCAGAACGGAACATATAATATGAGAATGACAGTACTGCGGGTTTGATAAAGTCATTCGAAAAATGCAGCTTTTCTGGCTAATAGAGGTTGCTTTCTGGTCAGGGCTTTACATATAAACATATGAAAATGTGTATTACGTTTTTCTAGGGCCAACTCAACCTTTTCGATAAAAAACAATAGTGAGATTAAAAGCAGATCTATCAAGTCCGTAAAAACACGTTATACAGGCCTAGTCAAGGTTACTTCACACTAGAAATGCAGAGGGGAACACTTAAACCGTGGAATCTTCTCAATTGGCATAGCGTACATTTTAAGAAAACAGTTTTTAACTTTAACCTATAACTTTGCTGTCCAAATAAAGACATGCAAACCAAATAGGCCCACAGCTCACCAAATATATATTTGAGCTAAGATTTAAGCCAATGCTGCTTTGACCTTCGGATATCATTGGTATATCGGCGTTATAACATCTACATTCAGATTTGAAAGCTGCCAGGTACATACATTAAATTAAATTATTTATAGAAAGACTAATGTTAGGGCGAACTAAGATTAAGCACACATAAAAGAAGTCCGGAACACAATTGAATACAACAAGCTAGTTGTTGGTAATTTAGCTAATGCTGCGGGATTCTAGCTAAAGCCGATGTCAGCTAGCGCCATTTTGTGCTTATGACTCCATCGAGATATTTACGATATTATAACTACACTCATGTTTGATTATAGACCAGGCACATTAACGGAATTGGAGTTTTTAAAGATTAGAGATAGGGTCCACTTCGATTAGGCATTTACAAAAGAGGTCTGTAACACAAATGATAAAACAAAATGTTCGGAAATCAATAGCATACTCACGCACTAGGTTATACCGTTTCAAAGCAAGAGACGTAAAGTAGATAACTTAGCTCCTTATATAGTACTGTTAAGCCCGGCCCACTGTCGGAACCATAAAATGGAAAATATGGAGGACCTGTGATAGAGAAAAATATGAAAAGATATAATGTAGGCCAACATGTGATTTATCTATTCTAATTTTTTCTACCAGAAAATAAAGAAACCAAAATAAAAAAAAAATATTATAGCGTAATAGGTTATTATAAATAGCCTATAAAAAATAATAAGCTTAAAGGCATAGGA
>JAOPFK010000203.1:5000-43526 GCA_026122265.1 Ammodytes dubius | reverse complement strand
CTGATTAGCCATTGAAATGTATCAGCGATTCAAGGGACGAACGGCAAGTGTAGTGAGTGAGTGTGACTGCCTCTCTCTCTCTCCTCTCTCTCTCTCTCTCTCTCTCTCTCTCTCTCTCTAGAGAGAGAGAGAGAGAGAGAGATTGCTTTATTTAAAGGTTTTTCTTGTTTACACAGTGATCATCATTTACTTTATCAGCCTGACCATATATGACTCTCTGTCTAGACTGCAATTATCTCAGATATTTTTTAATTTGTGCATCTCACACCGAAACGCTTTAATTTTAATCCCTGCAGCTGTCCGGGGCTCGCACCTCAGCTGAGTCTCACGGTTACGCAACCGTAATTGTGTGATTCGCGTCAGGACAGCATCATCATTAGTGGGCAGGTATTGGGACTGAATTTCTAATTCATGTACAACAACAGACAACAGATCACCATATCAAGTAAAGGAAAATGTTGTCGTCTTGCATTGAGAGAGAAAAAATATTTTTTCGTTAAGTAAAAACCTTACTATAGCTTTGGCTTTTTCACCATTTTCTTTATATGATGATAGCTTTCTAGAAATGCTTACGCCTGTGGCTGTGGCTGTGGAGAGGCTGTCTTGGTTGACACGCCTCTTCAACATTGAATGGAAGTCTGGGACTGTTGCCAAGAAGTGGCAGACTGAAGTTATAGTTATGTGCAGTGAAGATTTCCCATGGGGATGTGTTTCCGAAGTCAATAAGGGTAGAGGCCGTTACATTCTACCAAACCCTTAATCCAACCAAAATGTAAACACAGCATTAAGGGCCTTGTTGTTAATTTTATTTTATTTTATTGGTTTAGTTCAGGGACATTGCACACTAATCAACATTCAAAATGTAAGTGAGCCAGAGTTAGCCTAAGAGGCTAGTTTTCATCTGTTGTCCCCTGCCAGATATGTAAAAGGCAACCTAAAATTACAGAAATAAAATGCATGTATAAACAAAGATTAAAAAACAACATAGTCGACTCAGAAAATACAGTAACACATAGTAAGAGCAAATTGACAGACAATGGCAAACAAACAATAAAATAAGCAGACAATAAAACACAGCGTACGTTAAACATTATAGGACAGTGCACAAAACAGTAGATTAGAGCAGGACAAACACCTACAATAAAAACACGTATACAGCAGCATAAAGCACAAACATGCAGCACAAACATGCAGCACAAACATATACATTTAGACACTCACATGAACAACACAGGACAGGAGCACACAAGAGACAAGCAAGCAGGACAAAACAGTTACTAAGAAGTCGGCAGGAGAAGCAAATGCAGTCCTAGTGTGTACATAATTGATTACTATTTAGCCATATTTTCAGCTGTCCTGAAAAGGGACGGTAAGAAATCATTTCTCTAATATGAGCTGGTAGTGAGTTCCACTCCTGTGACGCTGTAACTGAGAATGCTGAGTGGCTAAAGGCACTTTTATTAAACGGTACTACACAGTCTCCCCGGGACGAGCCTCTGGTTGTACCTAAAGAAAGGAAAAAAATCACACCAACTCAGAGAAACAGGAACATGATCCGCTGATCTAAACCACGAGGGGAAGATGATAACTTACTATTAATACAGTATTATATGTATAAAAACTGCAAATAGTCTGCAGGTCGGCTAATAAGTTATCAAATGTCACCCCTCTGAGACAATAAAATTAACAATACAATGAAATGTACTGGGCATGGGTCCAGTCTACACAGCATTTAAATATACAACATATATGAGACTTGTATACATCAAAGTGACAATATACTTACAAACATGTTCTCTGGTAAGACATATCTCATATTTAAAGTCCTTCATTTCAAAACTGACTGACCTTTAACGGCCTAAACTGAAAAATCTCGTGTTTGTACAGAGTATGTTTTTAAACCACAAGGGTAAGTCCCCCCAAGAGCTTCCCTTTGGCAGAACTGCAAACCGCTACAACATAGATGTCAGAGAAACAATTTATTTCTCTCCTGATCTACAAACTCACTCTACAGCAGACTCCCCTGTTCACAGAGTCAACAACAAAAATAGCTTTCTGTATAGATGATAGAAAAATGTAAGGTTATTTACCTGTTAGCTTCTTGTTTTGGCGTGTGTGTGCTTGGTAAATATGAAACTGTGAAACCTCAGTTGTTCCTCTTCCTGTTCTCCTCTCTGACTGTTGGCAGGCCCTCCCCCTCTTTAGGTTGTATGTATTTTGCTATGCTCTCACACACCCCAGATGTTTTAATCTAAGCCTTGAGGCAGAAGCATAAATCACCCCACAAGGGCACAGAGGTGTAGGATAGATGAGGCTCCAGAGGCTTCCTGATTGTCATATTGATTGTATGTAAGGCTGGCAGTGGTAGCAGCGGTTGTATTTGGATCCTTTAATACTAATCAAGTCAGGTCAACTTTATTGTCAATTCTTAAAATACGTAGGCATACATAAGGATCAAAATTGCGTTTTTCTCTGACCCACGGTGCAATAGGAACAATAATAAAAAATAAAGTAGAATAAGATAAAGATAAACAGTAAATACCTCAATTTAATCTCCTTGAGTATCAAGCACCAAACTCGAGATGGACTCACAAAGCAGACTCACAGACAGGAAGTGGGATCTGAAATGAGAATAGTTACCAAAATAAAGCATCAAAGAAAGAAAGAAAAGAACACAAATGTAAATATTTATTAAATTATTTATTTATATTTTGCATTTAATGTATTTATGTGTGTGTGTGTGTGCTTGGTAAATATGAAACTGTGAAACCTCAGCTGTTCCTCTTCCTGTTCTCCTCTCTGACAGTTGGCAGGCCCTCCCCCTCTTTAGGTTGTATGTATTTTGCTATGCTCTCACACACCCCAGATGTTTTAATCTAAGCCTTGAGGCAGAAGCATAAATCACCCCACAAGGGCACAGAGGTGTAGGATAGATGAGGCTCCAGAGGCTTCCTGATTGTCATATTGATTGTATGTAAGGCTGGCAGTGGTAGCAGCGGTTGTATTTGGATCCTTTAATACTAATCAAGTCAGGTCAACTTTATTGTCAATTCTTAAAATATGTAGGCATACATAAGGATCAAAATTGCGTTTTTCTCTGATCCACGGTGCAATATGAACAATAATTAAAATAAAGTAAAATTAGATAAAGATAAACAGTAAATACATTCTAAAGACTAAATAGTGCAAAAAGGGTACAAAAAAAAACTTACTTTGTAAATATTACTGTGATGTCACAGTAAAAGACATCACAGTAATATTTACAAAGTAAGTTTTTTTTTTAACCCTATATTTCTCTTTCTGTGATGTCACGAGAAGGAGAAATATAGGGTTAAAAAAAACACTCTTTCTGCCTTTTCTCAGGCTAGGATGAACCGATTTGAATTTTTTTTGCACATTTATACTACATAGGATCTCAGAATTCAATACACCTTCATATTCAAACCGGTGAAGTAGGCCTTTAATATCATGGAAAGTCCATTCAAAAAGTGAAACTTTCCTTGATTCATTACACAAAGTGAAATATGACATGCCTTTTTTTTTGGATGATTGATTGATCATGGAATAAAAAATTCAGTATCCCAAAAATATTAGAATATAAACCAATCAAAAAAGGATTTATAAAAAGTATGTTTATTCTAGATTAATTTCACTATTTAACTAAATGAGAATTTAGTCTTTTCTGTGGTACTTTAAAACAGGCTAATGAAAATAAAGCAGTAGGCTACACAGAGGATCATGGAATAACTGTTAAACACCTTGATTTCAGATCGGAGTGACAGACCTTTACTCAGAAAAACGGCGTTGGTGGTGGGTTGATGAAAGAAGACGCAGTTTGAGGCAGATGAGGAGGTCTTCCGGAACAATTCTTTTATTTAAACAACAAAACTCATCCTGCAGTCAAAACGAAGCCAATAAAAAGTTAAAGTGTTTCCAAAAATGTAGTGTAACAAAATACACTACATTTGTACCTCTATGTGTCTCTCTGTGTGTGTGTTTGTACCACTGTGTGTGTGTGTGTGTGTGTGTGTGTGTTTGTACCTCTATGTGTGTGTTTGTGTATGTGTATTTCTCTGTGTATATCTGTGTGTGTGTGTGTGTTTGTGTGTATTTGTGTGTGTCTGCGTGTCTGTTTCTATGTGTGTTTCTGTGTGTATGTGTGTGTATATGTATTTTTGTGTGTATTTCTATATTTCTCTGTGTGTGTGTTTGTACCTCTATGTGTTTCTCTGTGTGTGTGTGTGTGTGTGTGTGTGTGTTTTTCTGTGTGTGTGTGTGTTTGTACCTCTATGTGTTTGTGTGTGTGTGTGTGTGTGTGTGTGTGTGTGTGTATTTCTACATGTGTGTGTGTTTCTCTGTGTGTGTGTTTTTACCTCTATGTGTGATGTGTGTGTGTGTACATCTCTGTTTCTTTTGTATGTGTGTGTATTTCTACTTGTGTGTGTGTGTTTCTCTGTGTGTGTGTTTGTACCTCTATGTATTCTTTTTTCTCTTTCTTTTCTTTTTTATCCTTTTTCTTTTTTTTTTTTTTTTTCTCTTTGTGTTTCTCTGTGTGTCGTGCGTTGACATCCAGAAACATGTCGTTATGCTTGTTTACAGGTGGTGACATAGGAGAAGGCATTTGCATCTGAGGCGTAATGCTTTGTAAATGGTATTGGTACAATGGGTATGTGGGTCTAGATATCAGCGCCAGTTCGTCACCACACACTTGATCATGCTGTGTTTGTCCTGAATAGGCTTGATTCTGACTATTGCTCCCCTGTTCGGTAAACTGAACCGCAGTCAACACCTGTAAGTTATCATTCAGTCTTGTGTTGACATTCAGAAACATGTCGTTATGCTTGATATGAATATGCATGAAGACTTTCTCAAGCCCCTTAGTGCAGCTGTATTTCGCGATAACTTCATTGGCAGTGGACAAAGTTTTGCAGAGATCTCTCAGAGCTTCCTCCATAGTGGCAGAGATTTGGCCCTGCCCTCTTTGTTTGATGGTGAGAACCACTTTCTCGAGGACTTGGACTTTGCTGGCGACTTGTTGACAGTGTTCCGTGTTGTCCTTTGCGTTTTCCGCCAAGTGATAGATGGATTTGCTTAGGGACAATATGTTGTCAAAGGCACTGAGCGTCTCCTAGAGAGACAGAGAAGAAAGTTAACACTCAGCGAGGGTTGTTGGTAAATTAATAGAAAATATGTTAAATTGTAATATTACGTTTTTCACTTTATTAGACAGATTTGGAGAGAAAGAGTTGAAATGGGGCAAAGATGGGAGAGCATGCATAGACAATCCCTGTGCTCTCACCTCACAGCCCTCTGCACATAGTGAACAATGTTATTAGCAGAGCTTAGAGGACGTCTGCTTTCAGTCAAACTATGTTTGTAGTCCATTGTCTGCCTTATGACAAATAATGTTTCACTTATGAGTTATTGATACCGGAAGTGTGAATCTGTCAATATCTTTCCAACTGTACTGGAACTGTTGAACATATCCTTGACATTTCAACTTTATTCTCAAAGTGCATATAGAAGAAAAAAAGTCCCCCTCTCATTTTCCCCCTCTCCCGTGGCCCTAATATACTAACGTGTACATTGGACCCCACCATCCAGACCCCTAACACTAACCCTATGACTGTTGTAACCAAACCTGCAAAACCTTAAAAATAACTGTACCATAGCTTGAGCCATCTCCTCCTCCACTTCCACACCGCAGGCTCTCGGCTCTGTAGAGTGAAGAAAATCTTTGCAGATTTTTTTCTGTTAGGTGGAAACACAGAATATATATTTCACATTAATTTTACATTCTAAATATGTCATATACACTCTCATATTGAAATCAAAGCCATTTAAACCCAATAGTTTTGTGTGCCAAATGGTGACAAGATTGGGTTTTGATATCAAACAGTTTTGGCTGGATTATATTTCCTGAGCCGTTCCTGCTCATTGAAAACATATGTACCTGCTACTTGTGTCTGGGTGTGGCTGTGAAAAGTATTTGGACCCCATGAAAAAACAGGTTGGGTACCTTTTGTAGTTCTTCTACATTCTTATAAAGAGGACAGGCTAGTTACTCTGTAATTTTCCTGGGTCTACAAACAGGTTTAGATTATCTCTCCCTCATACATTTTTGTGAAAAAGAATTTCCCTTTGGGGACAACAACTTCTAAAGGCTTTGACATATTGTAAGTCTTCAGGATGACACGGCCAGCCAGGTCTGACCAGTTTTTCAGAAACCTGGCCAATTGACCAACCAGACGGGTCCTACCACAATGAAGCTGTGAAAAATAGACCTAAAAAAGTTCTTAATGCAAAGAAAGACACAAGGCACAAAGAAGTTGGAAATAATTGAAGGAACAGATTTGAGTTCAAAGATTAAGAACTTTTTTGTAATGATGTCAGTGATTTTGCAGTGATGAGAGCAGAATAAACTAAGCCTAAATGTTGCAACCAAACATAGGCCAACTTTATAGTTTTGAGGGTAGGTTGGTTTGGTTATTCATGTAGAGAACCGCCTTTTTTCATTTGTGTGTGAAGAATTTGTTGTTGATGTTGTTTTCTAAGTGTTATTTATTCAACAATACCTTCAAAAGATTTCAAATGATTTAACGTCATGTGCAGAAATACAAAAAAGTGCAATATTTGGTGCAGTCAATTAGTGTAAATGTATCTTACCAGAAACTAGTAGCATAGAAAACGTGCAAATTGTAAAAAAAACTGTTTGCTTTAGTGAATACTAAAGAAGAACAATGTCTCTGTGTGAACTGATTATTTTCTAGAGATCTGTTGATCTGTTAAACATTGTGTGAGTGTAAGGGAATCAAAATAAATTTGTAGGTATGCTGGGCTAAGTCAGAAATGTGCTACTATTTTAAAATAATAACGAGCCCTTACTCACCCAACTGTCCTGCAAGTCCCTGGTTGATAAGATAGTTAGTCTACCTACAAATACATGTATGTGTTTATTGAGGGACACATCCCCAGTTTTGAATCTATTTTGTAAGAGTCCAAACTATCTGTGCATCAAAGATTATTAGGCTTTTAAATTACCTGCTGTTGTAGAGGTGTTTTGGTCAAAGATCTTTCTAAACATTACAGCAATGGGTTAAAATAAAAGTCAGGTCCCCATGTCAACATCTAAACAGGTTTAGAAACATATTTTTCCACTGAATAAGGACTATGGATTTGGTCTACCAACAATTGGGTTGACATTGCATTTGATATAAAAAAAATATATATTTTTAATTAATTAATTTCTTCTGTTTATACAAATGAAATTAAAATAGCAAGTATGACATATCGTACAAATAGACAACACAAAACAACACTAATTATAAAGAGTCATAAACAATATTTATAAAATAAATGTATCGTCTGTGTTCCAAGAGGAGTGAGAGGAATCCAAAGCTTATTTGTTTCCAGCCCTTATTCAACTGTTCGTGATTATCTGATATGAATTCATCAGCTTTAAACAACTATTTACAGAATGTGCGCATCAAATTATTTATACAATAATCTTCTATTTACATAAATGTACAATGCCAAATAAAAAAAGAGACGAAAAAAAAAAAAACCTTGAATATAATTTATCCCAATACAATCAGTGTAGTTAATATCCCACTCTTTCAGAATCCGAAAGCCTTAATTATTTAAGTGTTTCTTTGCGCGTTGAGCAAAATAAACCATTAAAAGCCTCTAGGATAAATTGAAAAATGTAAACAATCTGCATTGTCATAAAATTTACATTTTGAGATAATTTTTAAGTATGTAAAAATAATAATACTTATAATAAATTCCTGAATTTTAAAACGTAAAAGGGTTAGAAATGATCCGAAAGTTTATTTACCTGCTGACGAAACACAAGGTTAGGCTGCAGGCCGGGGAAGAGAGTGAGCCAATCTGTCAGGGCTGCTTTATAGGCTCCTGCGCTCAGGGCCGCCCATAAGGGGTAGAAAGTGGGAAGGCTTTCTAGGTCCCAGCCACTTGGGGGGCCCATGGTCTTTGGAAGCCAAGAACCTAACTAAGCTAAATTTATTTTTAGATTTTTAGATATTTATGTCAATATCTATTCAAAGTTGGGTGTTTACACAGAGACGCAGCTCCGCTTACGGCCATTTAAAAAGCAGTAGAAAAGCAGAAATGCTTAAATGGTTCAGATTGAGCACACAATGGAGTGTAACTGTTTCAAACATAATCCATCCTATAAACCCTTTGTGTGCCAAATGGTGACAAGATTGGGTTTTGATATCAAACAGTTTTGGCTGGATTATATTTCCTGAGCCGTTCCTGCTCATGGAAAACATATGTACCTGCTACTTGTGTCTGGGTGTGGCTGTGAAAAGTATCTGGTCCGACCAGTTTTTCAGAAACCTGGCCAATTGACCAACCAGACGGGTCCTACCACAATGAAGCTGTGAAAAATAGACCTAAAAAGTTCTTAATGCAAAGACAGGGGACAAGACGGACAAAAAGAAAATGCTGCAACACTGATATAAAAGTAAAAACAATCTGGCAACAAATTAAAGGAACACTTGACCTAAATACTCTAAGGCAGGAGAGACAATGAGATACATGTTGTGGTGACATTTCCCACTAAAAGTCACCTTGACAGGTTCAGCTATAGTTGGACATGTGCACAGCATAATTACCACCACTTTCTTTCGCTTGTGATTTTCCATTTATTGACTCCAAACAACAAAGGATGCATTCCACACAGTAACAAGATCAAAAACTGTTGGCTCTTCCAGCCTCAATTACCTCCACCTGTGCTGATGAGCTCACCTTTATTACATCCTTGGGCCCCGTGCGCCACCCATTGGTTAAACACAATATAACATACATACATACATCTTTGAAATGGCTGTAACATAATAGTTACCAAAATACAAAATAAAACAGGAAACAAAGAAACAAATTTAAATATTTCATATGCATTTAAAGGCAAAATATATCACAAACCTGCAAAAGGGCCTTAAAAATGATCTCACAGGTTAAAATCATTGGAGTGAGGAAAGTGAAAACACAAGGGAACAGTGACAGGAAGTGGGATCTGAAATGAGAATAGTTACCAAAATAAAACATAAAACAGGAAACAAAGAAAAACAAATTCAAATATTTAAAATGCATTTAAAGGAAAACTAAATCACAAACCTGCAAAAGGGCCTTAAAAATGAACGTGATGGCTACAGATATGATCTCACTTTAAATCATGAATATTCCCTTAAGGAAAACAGAAAAGGAAATATAACTGCAGACCCATAACACCCTCATCCAACTTCAGACTTTGTTAACATTCTTTCTTTCGTTTGCCAGTGATGACAGCGACATTGTCAAAGTCTGCTCAATCTTGAATGAACATTTCATTGCATACAATTTTATAGTTCTATTGATAATATGTTTGACCAGTTCAAGTGACGGCCCGAGATCTTTTGGGCCCGAAGCAGGATTAGGTTTAAAGCCCAAAACCCATGTAATTCATTGCACTATTTGCTGGTTAAAATGGCTGCGAAAGTTTCCATATTTTTGCCTTGGATGGTCAATTTTGTTCCATTGTGATGGAAATGGCCAAGGAAACCGGGCTGGGGAAGATGTTTCTGGGGAATTTTTTTAGGAAAAGGCATTTGCATCTGAGGCGTAATGCTTTGTAAATGAATTGGGTTTGTGGGTCTAGATATCAGCGCCAGTTCGTCACCACACACTTGATCCTGCTGTGTTTTTCCTGAATAGGCTTGATTCTGACTATTGTTCCCATTGATCCTCTGTTCGATCATTTGAACAGCAGTCAACACCTGCTTGTTTACTGGTGGAGACATAGGACAAGGCATATGCATCTGAAACGTAATGCTTTGTAAATGAATTGGGTTTGTGGGTCTAGATATCAGCGCCAGTTCGTCACCACACACTTGATCCTGCTGTGTTTGTCCTGAATAAGCTTGATTCTGACTATTGTTCCCATAGCTCCCCTGTTCGGTAATCTGAACCGCAGTCAACACATGTAAGTTATCATTGAGTCTTGCATTGACATTCAGAAACATGTCGTTATGCTTGTTGGCCATGATGACTTTCTCAAGCCCCTTAGTGCGGCTGTATTTCCCGATAACTTCATTGGCAGTGGACAAAGTTTTGCAGAGATCTCTCAGGGCTTCCTCCATAGTGGTAGAGATTTTGCCCTGCCCCCTTTGTTTGATGGTGAGAACCACTTTCTCGAGGACTTTGACTTTGCTGGCGACTCGTTGACAGAGTTCCGGGTTGTCCTTTGCATTTCCCACCAAGCGGTAGATGGATTTGCTTAGGGAAAATATGGTTTCAAAGGCACTGAGCGTCTCCTAGAGAGACAGAGAAGAAAGTTAACACTCAGCGATGGTTGTTGGTAAATTAATAGAAAATATGTTAAATTGCAATATTACTTTTTTCACTTTATTAGACAGATTTGGAGAGAAAGAGTTGAAATGGGGCAAAGATGGGAGAGCATGCATAGACAGTCCCTGTGCTCTCATCTCACAGCCCTCTGCACATAGTGAACAATGTTATTAGCAGAGCTTAGAGGACGTCTGCTTTCAGTCAAACTATGTTTGTAGTCCATTGTCTGCCTTATGACAAATAATGTTTCACTCATGAGTTATTGATACCGGAAGTGTGAATCTGTCAATATCTTTCCAACTTTACTGGAACTGTCGAAAATATTCTTGACATTTCAACTTTATTCTCAAAGTGCATATTGAAGAAAAAAAGTCCCCCTCTCATTTTTCCCCTCTCCCGTGGCCCTAATATACTAACGTGTACATTGGACCCCACCATCCAGACCCCTAACACTAACCCTATGACTGTTGTAACCAAACCTGCAAAACCTTAAAAATAACTGTACCATAGCTTGATTCTTGAGTTTTGCTGTCACCCTTGTTCCCTCTCCTCCTCCACACCGCAGGCTCCCGGCTCTAAAGAGTGAAGAAAATTATTAATTTCCCATAATATAATAACATCACAACCAAACATTTTAAAATTGCTATAATATTGTTGGAAATTGAAACATCACTTGACCCTGCAGCATATTGACCCTGCAGTTGCATATCATCTCCACTAGGTGTCATTAAACGACCAAATTTTAGTCTGCAGATTGGGTTGCACCCTCAACCCTGTCTCTCTCAATTAGACCATAATTCACAACAGGATCAATCAGTGTAGCCCATACTGTATTTCATCAGATATTACAGCTCTTTGTCTTCAAGATCTTCCTCTACACAGTCACACTCACTGCCTCTCTTCTCCCTCCACCAACCTGTCTTCATTGGTCCAAGTATTTTTTAGCTTTCCCTTTATACTGTATATATATGTGTTCACTAACATGTCTAAAACAATACACCTTCTTAGCCTGTCAACTAAAATTGCAATCAGCAGTGTTTAAAATGCACTGAAATCCATGTTGCTCCAGTTGTGCCCAGCAATCGAAAAAAACTAAGTAGGCCAACAACACTTGTTGTACAGTACTCGACTGTAACTTTAGTGTCTATCGTTAACACACACACACCGAAACTAATCTGATTCTGAATTAAGTCTTTTTGGCGTGGCCCTAATTATTTATAATGATGTTACAGCAGTGGTTCTCAACCGGTGGGGCGCGCCCCCCCGGGGGGGCGCGGACACTCTACCGGGGGGGCGCGAGGGGGATGAAAAAAAAAGAAAAAAAAATAAATTATCTTTTTTTTTTTTTTTTTTTTTTTTTGTAATTTCAATTTTTTTCCTGATATGTAGCATAGTTCAGAGATGATATGTATTTTTTTTCTTTCTTAACTTTTTTTCATAGGTAGTTGCCAAGTTCATCACACAAACACTCCAATCCACTGATATGAGATCAGTTTGCAATTTTCAAGTACTGAATTAATGGTAGGACTGTGGCCACTAGAACTGGTCTCTGGTCAGCAAAGGTCTTGAAAACAGCATAAGTGTGCTTGTGACATGCGTGCCACCCATACACGTGTATGGGCACGTGTCCCAGCAGATTTTTGAAATCTGAATAAAAAAATTTAAGTTTGTAGTTAGCAAGTGTAACATGTTCTTAGGGCAGAATTTCATAAATAAAGGTTTATTTTTTTTGCAAGATATTTGGTCAAAAGCTAGTTGTCATCCGTCCCTCTGTCCAGTTGTTAGGCATCTGGCTGCTAGCAAGTTAAGTTGTCTTGCTAATTCATTCTTTACTATTCATCTGAACTGAAATGAATATTGACTTTTTCCTTTATTATCTTCGCCAGAATGCACCAGAATGCTTAGATTACATGTTAAAAACACAAAAAAATCTTCTGGGGGGGATGCCCCCAGACCCCCCTTCAGGGGATTAAGTTTTCTGACAAACATTACAATGGATACTAACATGATTTGGGCATTTGGGATTATAAATCATCTTTGAATTGGTTGTACAGCATCACATGCTATTCATTCAGGGATGCGATGGCCACCCCACTCTAGCTCTGTGGCCCACCTTGGCCACCCCCAGTCAAAATTTCCTGGAATCGCCACTGAGACACACACAACTCCGCGTTCAGGCTGCACAGCACATTAATCGCAGGTAGCATTTTGAGCTAAATCTGGCCACTTTCCAAATCCAAGACTCAATAGTTGAAACATTCTCTGAACTGGGTTGTCAGACAGCAGTGTTTCCCATTGATCATAGACTTTGTTTTGTGAAGCTTTTTCATAACAGGTATACCTATTGTAGAATTTATTCTGTGTATGTTCTATTTAGGCTACTATTTTCTTCTCTTCTAAGGAGATTTAAAAAAAAAAAAAAACATTTCCTCAGTGTCTCATTGATACAATCTCATAATTAGCTTTTAAAGTGCACCAGAATTTAACGTTAAAATATAAGAAATTTCCGACCCCAACCCTAAACCCAATGTTCAACTCAAAGGTGCGCCACTGGCCTAGCCCTTGTGATAATAACAATAATAGATTATCTATCTATCTATCTATCTATCTATCTATCTATCTATCTATCTATCTATCTATCTATGTAGGGTGGTGTGTGTGTGTGTGTGGGGTGTTGGGGGGCGGAGGGGTTGTCAGGGTCGGTGGGGGGGCCCAACTGCAATGACCCAGCTTTGGGGGGGCCCAGCTTGCAGAAGGTTGAGAACCCCTGATGTACAGTATACAATTAAAAACACAAAGGACATAGCCCACGGATAGAAGGTGGGGTTTATGGGTTTAAGTCCTTATTTTATTATTATATGAGAGACAGTGAATCATCCCACAGCCATTAATTATTTCTGCATGCTTAGCTTTCATCAAGATATCGGGTGGAATTTCCAAGTTCGCAAAAGGACAACAAATAAACACTGAAAGTTTTCTCACTGTTTATAAACTTTCTAACCATTGTATCTTGTCCTACAGACTTTGTGATAATCACACAAGAACAATTTACTGTTTGTTAAATTGTGTTGGCAAAAGGTTGTATCAATAACCCATTAATCACCAACAACTATATTTCGTATGTTAAGGAAAAAGCATTGCATATTTTTTTCTGTTGGAAACACAGAATATACATTTCACATTAATTTTACATTCTAAATATCTCATATTGAATCAAAGCCGTTTTGAACCCAATAGTACCAAACATTTGATAAAACTTTTTAGTTTTTGGGATCAGACATTTTATTTCTAACATTATTCTATCAACACAGACATTTACATCGATAGTCTAGCGTTATAATTGATTGGCCTCGGGTGTACTGTGGAGTGGGTAAGACTGTTTTAGTAGCAGGCTAATTGTACCCCAATCCCGTGCGCTAGCCTAGCACGAGCAAACTCTGCAACTAGAAGGACTGAATGAAATGTGTTGAAAACTGTCTCCAATGATAAAGAACACTTAGGCTAACTTGGGAATCAGGCCCTACGTCCAAAATTCCAAACTAACTTTAAGTATTTTGAACAAAGAACCTACCTTGTTCTTGTACGGTAGGTTAATTTACCAGAATTCCCCTTGGTGCAGTGCGAAGACAGCACAGACACAACCTGCCCAGGCCGGGGAAAGTAGTGAGCCAATCTGTCAGGGCTGCTTTATAGGCTCCTGAGCTAAGCCTGCTCAGGTGAGCTGCATCTCTTTAATTGGTGTGGCTCCGCCCACCAGCTCCCTGCATCACAGAAAACACCAGCAGCAACAATTCACACACAAACATACATTTTTTAGTAAGGACTTTTGTTCCAGGGGCCTGTTGCATAAAAGTGGAATACAGATATCCAGGATGATTGATAAAGCCAGCCTTGACAAAGTCTAGCCTGGGCACTTTGGATTAGTCAGTTGCACAAATGCCAATCCAGATTGAAAGGGGGCTGCTTTGTCAAGTAATTCTGTTAAGTGCCAGCTCAGAGCTTTCAGAAGTAGACCCAGAGATAGAACACAGATTTACTGATGTAAAAATGGAAAAGACAGCCCATTGTCCCACAATACCTTGCTAGTTTAAACCATAAGGGCCCGTGTCCACCTAACGCCTTTTTCCCACCGCAAGCGCCTTTTTTCAATTGATTCCCAATGAGAAGCGGCCGCCTCGGGAAAAGGCGGCCGCTCTGAGAAAAGGCGCAGCGCCCAGCGTTTTTTTTCGAGCGTTTTTTGTCTTTTTGTGCGGCCGCTTCGAGATTTGCAAGTTGAAAAAAGTTTAACTTTTCAGAAAGGCGGCGGGGATGTCACCGCCGCTTTTTTCAAAGGGCCAATCAGATAGTAGATCGTCGGGACTCGTCGCCTTGGCAACAAGGAAGACGGAAGAGAAACTGCTATTTCCGTCTCTGTTTACCCGAAACTGTACGAAAATAGTGACTTAAAATGACCAGAACAGAGGGAGGAGAGCCCGTTTGTGGGAGCAGATTAGGCGAACACTTGATTCGCTGTATTTTTTATCTCCTACGGATCGTTTCATGCGCACACGTCAGCCTACAACTTGCTCCGTGTGTGTTTGCAGGAGCTGCGATCACTCCTCATCCAAACAGAGGATGGTGGAAAGTAGGCCTATTCTCTGTTTCATAAGACTACTCGTATTAAAATGTAACGATTTAAATAGAAAACAGCAAGCCTAAACAGTTAAACCAGTGTTGATCATAGGTCTGACTGACAGATGACGATCAGCATTTTTTCTCCCCCGATCACAGCACTCTCTCCCAGCTCATAAAACGCTTGAAAAAAGCGGTCGAAAAAAAACGCTCAGTAGACACACTCCCGAGCGCACAGCCAGCGTTTAACGCTGGAAAAAGGCGTTAGGTGGACACGGGCCCTAAGTTCATTTCATAGACCGCCTGTATTCTTTGCAAAATGATCTTGATGCCCCTGTATTGATTAATGATAAAATAGTTGACAGTGAGCTGTCTGCAGGTGCATCTAAAACATTGAATATCATGGAAAGTCCATTCAAAAAGTGAAACTTCCCATGATTAATTACACAAAGTGAAATATGACATGCCTTTTTTTTGGATGATTGATTGATCATGGAATAAAAAATTCAGTATCTCAAAATATTAGAAAATAAACCAATCAAAAAAAGGATTTATAAAAAGTACTCTGAAAAGTATGTTTATTCTAGATTAATTTCACTTCATGTGTAATGAATCTGGAATTTATTTACGTTTCACTTTTTGAATTAATTTACAGAAATTGATATTCACCTGTATATGGTTATAAGTACAAAGTGAATTTATTTGACCCACAGTTGCAACGTCATCTGCCATCGATAATCAATTGTATAAATATAGCCTGCAATATGAACAGACTATCACATAAATGATTATAATTTATATAATTTCATCTTAATCTAATTATAGGCCAAATTAAGTTAATAATAAATGGTTCAGGTTAAATAAATAAAAAAGAACTATTTAACTAAATGAGAATGTAGTCTTTTATGTGGTACTTTAAAACAGGCTAATGAAAATAAAGCTTTAGGCTACACAGAGGATCATGGAATAACTGTTAAACACCTTGATTTCAGATCGGAGTGACAGCTGACTGAGCCAGTCAGGCAACAGAATAAGTTTAAATCTCCATGGTAATTTATGTCCATCCGCTTTTATGCAACCGGATCATGGCTAACGTAAGCCAGGACAACCGAAATATCCTTGGTTAATCCCTTATCTTAGTTTAACAGGCCCCAGAGGTTAAAAAAAAATCTCCACACTCAAGTTTTATACTGGTAGATCCTTTAATAAAGAACAAGTCTTTTTTTTATTTTTATTTTTTTATTTATTATTCTTTCGGACAATTCCACACAATACACAATTTTCTCTTGCAAATATTCATACATCATACTTTGTGTTGTCCGAAGGGAGACGGAAGAAGCCAAAGGCTTATCAGGTCCCGCCCCCATTTTCATCAAATTCGGATTCAGATACACAGATTACTGTTACAGAAAATAATTTTTTTTTATATATATAAGCTATATATATATATATATATATATATATATATATATATATACACACACATATACAGTCTCCATAACATGTTTAAACAAGTTCCTTACACATACAGGTCAGTAGTAATCACATGTAAGTGTTTAAATGACAATATTAATCTGGGTTTTATGCACACAAAACCAATGTAATTGTATGTAATAGTTGTATAGCACAACACAGTATTAAAGTGCTTTACTTAAGTTAAGGCCCTGCAGGTGAATAAGGTACTTTTTTAACTTAAAAGGGCTATGAGGAACTTTTAAATATTTCTGAAACAGTCAAATTTTTCCTCTGATCATAAATTACATGTAACAGAAAATGAGATCATCAGTGCAAAGAATGCTATTTTAAAATGTTTTTCCTTAATGCCTTTGTCATGGGTATACGCTCCCCTAGGAACAACAGCTGGCGTACTAAAACACTCCTGCTTTGTCCAAAGTGGGTGCAAGAATAAACACAAACTGAGAGTTCCTCAGAGCACCTTTAAACACTGTATTCTGCTACAAGTGTGTGAGTCTAATGAGTTAAATGTTGTAGTATTCTATATTCTGTCATTATATGATTCTTCCTCCTCATTTATGTAGAAACAGGATTTGACTGTTGGAGTTGGTTTAGGTGGAGCTCATTTTGAACTATTTAGTATCTGGCTCGATTCTTCTGCTGACTCTCTTCTCCAGTCAATTGATTGTTTACTTTGAGCCCAAAGTGGCACCTTGACAATGCTTGTTGTGTTAAAAAGCTCAATATTATAATGAAAACATTCAAATCAGATTTTATTAACTCTTTGTTTTGTGTTCATAAAGTAAATGTTGTGCAGTATCAGTAGAATGTAGCATGAAAAGGAAAGATTCAGAAAATGTATAAATACCTCAAATTTGTCCTCAAGTATCAAGAACCAAACTGGAGATGGACCCACGAAGCAGACTCACAGACGAGCATAAAGTTCCAAGTTTTAATAAGGCTGAGGTCGGTGGCAAAGATAAAGTGGCACAGATTGCAAAAACTGATCCTAAATGTTCTAGCAGGGAACAAAAAGAAAATGCTGCAACACTGATATAAAAGTAAAAACAATCTGGCAACAAATTAAAGGAACACTTGACCTAAATACTCTAAGGCAGGAGAGACAATGAGATACATGTTGTGGTGACATTTCCCACTAAAAGTCTCCTTGACAGGTTCAGCTATAGTTGGACATGTGCACAGAATAATTACCACCACTTTCTTTCGCTTGTGATTTTCTATTTATTGACTCCAAACAACAAAGGATGCATTCCACACAGTAACAAGATCAAAAACTGTTGGCTCTTCCAGCCTCAATTACCTCCACCTGTGCTGATGAGCTCACCAAAATAAAACAGGAAACATCAAAGAAATAAAGAAAATAACAACAATTAAAACATTTCAAATGCACTTATGGCATTTAAAGGCAAAATAAATCACAAACCTGGGGGCGCCCTTAGCTCAGTTGGTAGGGCGTCCCCCCCATGGGCCTCGGCCAGCAGCGGACCCGGGTTCGATTCCAGCCCGCGGTCGTTCTCTGCATGTCATTCCCCTCTCTGCCCCATTTCAACTCTGTCTCTACACTATCAATAAAGCATAAAAATGCCAAAAAATATCTTTAGAAAATAAATCACGGGGCGCTCCGGTGGCGTAGTGGATAGAGCGCATACCATATCGGCTCCGGCCTTCATTGCAGTGGTCGCGGGTTCAAATCCAACCCGTGGACCATTACTGCAGGTCTTCCCCCCCCCCCTCTCTCTCTCTCCCCATTTCAACTCTGTACAATCTAATAAAGCTTGAAAATGCCAACAAAAAAATAAAAATAATAAAATAAATCACAAACCTGCAAAAGGTCCTTAAAAATGAACTTGATGGCTAAAGATATGATCTCACACTTTAATCATGAATGTTTTCTTAAGGAAAACAGAAAAGGAAACATCACTGAAGACCCATCACACCCTCATCCATCATACTGTACATTATGTGTGTAGGCCTTTAGTTTCACTTTCAGAATTTGTTTAGATTTTGTTTACATTATTTTATTTGTTTTGCCAGTGAGACAGCAACATTTTCAAAGTCTGCTCACTGTTTGTGATTAAACATTTGATATATATATATAGTTTTATTGATAATATGTTTGACCAAGGTACACGAATGACGCTCAGAGTAGGCGGGTTTGATAACCTATCAGCCGAACTTAAGATAATAGAAGACAAATCTTTATTTCCCTTTATTTCAAGCACACACCTGCGCTCAGACAGACGTCTTGCATTGGCATCCACTCCTACAGTAAGTGATCACTTAGTGATTTGTCATTCTTAGATCTTAACCACTAGTGGTGCAAAAGATGTAAAGTTTGTCCTTTAGAGAAAAAGGGCTTGTTATTGAAATTAAAAGGCTGTATCCTCTGTATGGTGGCCACTTTAAGCTACTTTTCTCTCTAATTTGTCTCTGTTCATCTGCTGATTACATTTTTATGATTGATTGTTTGCTTTAAATATTATATTAATTATCTTCTGAGTGTAATTTGCATTGCATCAAGCTATGGTTGGTGATTGAATACTATATATGAAACATGTACTTTACGTTTATTTTTATTTTTTTGCAAGAGGGTCATAAATACAGTCAAAGTCTGTTCAGTCTTGGTGAATGCACA
Organism: Ammodytes dubius; assembly: GCA_026122265.1. Taxonomy (NCBI): domain Eukaryota; kingdom Metazoa; phylum Chordata; class Actinopteri; order Uranoscopiformes; family Ammodytidae; genus Ammodytes; species Ammodytes dubius. The sequence goes on along the minus strand of JAOPFK010000203.1, from coordinate 24,454 downwards.
TTTTATTGCATACAATTATATAGTTTTATGGTGTTTAACATAGGCTGCAGTTGAATTCCCATGATCGATAATGTTTAACTTGATCTGAGCTGTGTACCTGCAGCTCATCCACACAAGTTTATTTAAAAAGCAACCAGAGTTGACCAAAATGCTGTACAACATTAAAGTTGGATGCACAAGCAACAAACAATTAAAACAAAGAAAAAAATACAATGCATTTAATTTATGTGCATGAATGTTCGATAAGAAAAAACAATAAAATACTGTAATAAAATGAAGCTAAGAATACTAAAACCCTGCATGTTTGTGTGCAGTTGAGTTTGAAATGATTGTCTTTGACTAATCTTAATTTCACTTTATTTCAAGCACACACCTGCACTCAGACAGACGTCTTGCATTTGCATCCCCTCTACAGTGATTGATCACTTAGAGATTTGTAATTCTTAGATCTTAACCACTAGTGGTGCAAAAGATGTAAAGTTTGTTCCTAATGTGGCACCAGAGAAAAGGCTTTGTTGCTTCCCAATTAGAATAATTTATCCTCTGTATGGTGGCGCGTTTAAGACATTTAATTTCCTAAAATGTAGTATTCTTCAGAATTCTTGATGTACTGTTATTCGGTTGTTTTATAAATATATATAAAACTAAACACATTTTTCTTTACTTTTCTCAGTAGACAATGAAACCTAATTGAGATTAAACCTTTTTCTAACTCTCTGATCATCATGAACAGCATTATACTTCAAACTAAAGAAGCAGAATTTTAGGTTTTCTTTTTTTTTTATTCTTCAGTCCAGGTTACATTTATTCAGTTCAAGAGCAATCCCCAGTGCCCCACCCTAAACATTTTTGGGCCCAGAGGAAAATTAGGTTTAAGGCCCCAAAACGTGTAACTTGTTGCACTATTTGTTGGTAAAAATGGCTGCGAAAGCTGTCTGTTTTTTTTCTTCACTCGGCTGTTCAATTTTGTTCCATTGTGATTGTTTCCCCAGCTGACCATGGAGCTCATTAAACCCATCATGAGTACATACAACCTAATTGACAAGATGAAGGCCAATAATGAAAACTGCCCCCACATTTTGAACAGACTAGATGCCCTGCAGAGATTAGTGATCTTCGTCGAAAATGTGGATCCCGATCAACTCTCTATTGATGTTAACAAAGCTTTGGAGAAACTTAAGACCATTCTAAAAGCAGCAAATGAGACGCTCGAAACATTTAGCAGCCACAACGCAGTAACTCATGCGTGGAAAGCCAGTGACTACAAATTGGAGTTTGAGAACCTGAACAAAAGTCTCAACGATGCCTTTATCACCCTCTCTGGGGCTCTGCATGTCCACCAGGCCAAGAATCAAGCCGAACAGGAAAAGAAGTTGGAGAAACAGGAAAAGAAGCTGGAAGAACAGGAAAACAAGCAGAAAGAACAAGATTTCAGACTGCTAACATTGGAGAGAGAAAAGATGGAAGAAATGAAAAAGAAGATTGAGGAACAGCTAAAGAAGGAAGAAGAAATGAAAAAGAAGATGGAGGACCAGGATCGAAAGATTACCGAACAGGAGAGGAGAATACAAGAATTGCAGAGAGAGATGAGCGATATGTGCTTTGTTCAGTGATAAAGAAGGGCATTGTCTGCATGAGCCAAACAAGATATTCAGCTCACATGTAGAGCCTAGAATGATAATTTCCTGCAGTAAATGTACTAATACAACACTGTATTATGCTACAAGTGTGTGAGTCTAATGAGTTAAATGTTGTAGTATTCTATATTCTGTCATTATATGATTCCTCCTCATTTATGTAGAAACAGGATTTGACTGTTGGAGTTGGTTTAGGTGGAGCTCATTTTGAACTATTTAGTATCTGGCTCGATTCTTCTGCTGACAATTGATTGTTTACTCTGAGCCCAAAGTGGCACCTTGACAATGCTTGTGTTAAAAAGCTCAATATTATAATAAACACATTAAAATCAGATTGGATCAACTCTTTGTTTTTTGTTCGTAAAGTAAATGTTGTGCATTATCAGTAGAAAATGGTATGAAAAGGAAAGACTGAAGAATAGTATAAATACCTCACATTTGTCCTTGGGTATCAAGCACAACCTGGAGATGAACCCACGAAGCAGACTTACAGATGAGCATAAAGTTCAGGGTTTTAATAAGGCTGAGGTCGGTAGCAAAAATAAAGTGGCGCAAAGTGCAAAAACTGGTCCTAAATGTTCTAGAAGGGAACTAAAAGAAAATGCTGCAACACTGATATAAAAGTAAAAACAATCTGGCAACAAATTAAAGGAACACTTGACCTAAATACTCTAAGGCAGGAGAGACAATGAGATACATGTTGTGGTGACATTTCCCACTAAAAGTCTCCTTGACAGGTTCAGCTATAGTTGGACATGTGCACAGAATAATTACCACCACTTTCTTTCGCTTGTGATTTTCTATTTATTGACTCCAAACAACAAAGGATGCATTCCACACAGTAACAAGATCAAAAACTGTTGGCTCTTCCAGCCTCAATTACCTCCACCTGTGCTGATGAGCTCACCTTTATTACATCCTTGGGCCCCGTGCGCCACCCAGTGGTTAAACACAATATAACATACGTCTTTGAAACGGCTGTAACAGGTTAAAATCATTGGAGTGAGGAAAGTGACCACAGGCGAGAAAAGTGACAGGAAGTGGGATCTGAAATGAGAATAGTTACCAAAATAAAACAGGAAACAAAGAAAACAACAAATTTAAATATTTCATATGCATTTAAAAAGGCAAAATAAATCACAAACCTGCAAAAGGGCCTTAAAAATGAATGTGATGGCTACAGATATGATCTCACACTTTAATTATGAATATTTTCTTAAAGGCCTACTTCACCGGTGGGAATATGAAGGTGTATTGAATTCTGAGATCCTATGTAGTATAAATGTGCAAAAAATTTAGGAATCGGTTCATCCTAGCCTGAGAAAAGGCAGAAAGAGTGATATCACAGAAAGAGAAATATAGGGTTTAAAAAAAAAAAAAAAAAAAAAAAAAAAAAAAAAAAAAAAACTTACTTTGTAAATATTACTGTGATGTCTTTTACTGTAACATCACAGTAATATTTACAAAGTACGTTTTTTTTTAACCCTACATTTCCCTTTCTGTGATGTCACGAGAAAGAGAAATATAGGGTTAAAAAAAAACACTCTGCCTTTTCTCAGGCTTGGATGAACCAATTAAAAAATAATTTGCACATTTATACTACATAGGATCTCAGAATTCAATACACCTTCATATTCCCACCGATGAAGTAGGCCTTTAAGGAAAACAGAAAAGGAAATATAACTGCAGACCCATAACACCCTCATCCAACTTCAGACTTTGTTAACATTTTGTTTACATTCTTTCTGTTGTTTGCTAGTGATGACAGCAACGTTGTCAAAGTCTGCTCAGTCTTGGTGAATGGACATTTAGTTTTATTGATAATACGTTTGACCAGTTCAAGTGCAATCACCAGGGCCGGCCCTAGATCTTTTGGGCCCGAAGCAGGATTAGGTTTAAAGCCCAAAACATTGAATTCATTGCACTATTTGCTGGTAAAAATGGCTGAGAAAGATTCCAGTGTGTTGCCTCGGATGTTCAATTTTGTTCCATTGTGATGGAAATGGCCATGAAAGAAACCGGGCTGGCGAAGATGTTTCCTGGGAAAAGTGTTAGCCATGGTGTTTACAGGTGGATAAGGCATTTGCTTATCAGGCATAATGCTGTGTAGATGCTCTGGGGCTTTGGGTCTAGATATCGCCTCCACTTCTTCACCCAGCTGTGTATTGTAGGCTTCGGTCGTCTGAACAGCAGTCAACGTCTGCAAGTCATCATTGAGTCTTGCTTTGACATCCAGAAACTTGTTGTTATGCTTGTTGGCCATGAAGACTTTCTTGAACCCGTTAGTGCAGCTGTATTTCCTGATAACTTCTTTGGCAGTGGACAAAGTCTTGTAGAGTTCTCTCAGGGCTTCCTCCATAGTGGTAGAGATTTTGCCCTGCCCTCTTTGTTTGATGGTGAGAACCAATTTCGCGAGGACTTTGACTTTGCTGACGACTTGTTGACAGAGTTCCGGGTTGTCCTTTGCTTTTTCCGCCAAGCGATAGATGGATGTGCTTAGGGACAATATGGTGTCAAAGGAACCCAGGGTATCCTAGAGAGACAGAGAAGAAAGTTAACACTCGGCGATGGTTGTTGGTAAATTAATAGAAAATATGTTAAATTGCAATATTACGTTTTTCACTTTATTAGACAAATTTGGAGAGAAAGAGTTGAAATGGGGCAAAGACGGGAGAGCATGCATAGACAATCCCTGTGCTCTCATCTCACAGCCCTCTGCACATAGTGAACAATGTTATTAGCAGAGCTTAGAGGACATCTGCTTTCAGTCAAACTATGTTTGTAGTCCATTGTCTGCCTTATGACAAATAATGTTTCACTCATGAGTTATTGATACCGGAAGTGTGAATCTGTCAATATCTTTCCAACTTTACTGGAACTGTCGAAAATATTCTTGACATTTCAACTTTATTCTCAAAGTGCATATTGAAGAAAAAAAGTCCCCCTCTCATTTTTCCCCTCTCCCGTGGCCCTAATATACTAACGTGTACATTGGACCCCACCATCCAGACCCCTAACACTAACCCTATGACTGTTGTAACCAAACCTGCAAAACCTTAAAAATAACTGTACCATAGCTTGATTCTTGAGTTTTGCTGTCACCCTTGTTCCCTCTCTCCTCCTCCACACCGCAGGCTCCCGGCTCTAAAGAGTGAAGAAAATTATTAATTTCCCATAATATAATAACATCACAACCAAACATTTTAAAATTACTATAATATTGTTGGAAATTGAAACATTACTTGACCCTGCAGCATATTGACCCTGCAGTTGCATATCATCTCCACTAGGTGTCATTAAACGACCAAATTTTAGTCTGCAGATTGGGTTGCACCCTCAACCCTGTCTCTCTCAATTAGACCATAATTCACAACAGGATCAATCAGTGTAGCCCATACTGTATTTCATCAGATATTACAGCTCTTTGTCTTCAAGATCTTCCTCTACACAGTCACACTCACTGCCTCTCTTCTCCCTCCACCAACCTGTCTTCATTGGTCCAAGTATTTTTTAGCTTTCCCTTTATACTGTATATATATGTTCACTAACATGTCTAAAACAATACACCTTCTTAGCCTGTCAACTAAAATTGCAATCAGCAGTGTTTAAAATGCACTGAAATCCATGTTGCTCCAGTTGTGCCCAGCAATCGAAAAAAACTAAGTAGGCCAACAACACTTGTTGTACAGTACTCGACTGTAACTTTAGTGTCTATCGTTAACACACACACACCGAAACTAATCTGATTCTGAATTAAGTCTTTTTGGCGTGGCCCTAATTATTTATAATGATGTACAGTATACAATTAAAAACACAAAGGACATAGCCCACGGATAGAAGGTGGGGTTTATGGGTTTAAGTCCTTATTTTATTATTATATGAGAGACAGTGAATCATCCCACAGCCATTAATTATTTCTGCATGCTTAGCTTTCATCAAGATATCGGGTGGAATTTCCAAGTTCGCAAAAGGACAACAAATAAACACTGAACGTTTTCTCACTGTTTATAAACTTTCTAACCATTGTATCTTGTCCTACAGACTTTGTGATAATCACACAAGTACAATTTACTGTTTGTTAAATTGTGTTGGCAAAAGGTTGTATCAATAACCCATTAATCACCAACAACTATATTTCGTATGTTAAGGAAAAAAGCATTGCATATTTTTTTCTGTTGGAAACACAGAATATACATTTCACATTAATTTTACATTCTAAATATCTCATATTGAATCAAAGCCGTTTTGAACCCAATAGTACCAAACATTTGATAAAACTTTTTAGTTTTTGGGATCAGACATTTTATTTCTAACATTATTCTATCAACACAGACATTTACATCGATAGTCTAGCGTTATAATTGATTGGCCTCGGGTGTACTGTGGAGTGGGTAAGACTGTTTTAGTAGCAGGCTAATTGTACCCCAATCCCGTGCGCTAGCCTAGCACGAGCAAACTCTGCAACTAGAAGGACTGAATGAAATGTGTTGAAAACTGTCTCCAATGATAAAGAACACTTAGGCTAACTTGGGAATCAGGCCCTACGTCCAAAATTCCAAACTAACTTTAAGTATTTTGAACAAAGAACCTACCTTGTTCTTGTACGGTAGGTTAATTTACCAGAATTCCCCTTGGTGCAGTGCGAAGACAGCACAGACACAACCTGCCCAGGCCGGGGAAAGTAGTGAGCCAATCTGTCAGGGCTGCTTTATAGGCTCCTGAGCTAAGCCTGCTCAGGTGAGCTGCATCTCTTTAATTGGTGTGGCTCCGCCCACCAGCTCCCTGCATCACAGAAAACACCAGCAGCAACAATTCACACACAAACATACATTTTTTAGTAAGGACTTTTGTTCCAGGGGCCTGTTGCATAAAAGTGGAATACAGATATCCAGGATGATTGATAAAGCCAGCCTTGACAAAGTCTAGCCTGGGCACTTTGGATTAGTCAGTTGCACAAATGCCAATCCAGATTGAAAGGGGGCTGCTTTGTCAAGTAATTCTGTTAAGTGCCAGCTCACAGCTTTCAGAAGTAGACCCAGAGATAGAACACAGATTTACTGATGTAAAAATGGAAAAGACAGCCCATTGTCCCACAATACCTTGCTAGTTTAAACCATAAGGGCCCGTGTCCACCTAACGCCTTTTTCCCACCGCAAGCGCCTTTTTTCAATTGATTCCCAATGAGAAGCGGCCGCCTCGGGAAAAGGCGGCCGCTCTGAGAAAAGGCGCAGCGCCCAGCGTTTTTTTTTCGAGCGTTTTTTGTCTTTTTGTGCGGCCGCTTCGAGATTTGCAAGTTGAAAAAAGTTTAACTTTTCAGAAAGGCGGCGGGGACGTCACCGCCGCTTTTTTCAAAGGGCCAATCAGATAGTAGATCGTCGGGACTCGTCGCCTTGGCAACAAGGAAGACGGAAGAGAAACTGCTATTTCCGTCTCTGTTTACCCGAAACTGTACGAAAATAGTGACTTAAAATGACCAGAACAGAGGGAGGAGAGCCCGTTTGTGGGAGCAGATTAGGCGAACACTTGATTCGCTGTATTTTTTATCTCCTACGGATCGTTTCATGCGCACACGTCAGCCTACAACTTGCTCCGTGTGTGTTTGCAGGAGCTGCGATCACTCCTCATCCAAACAGAGGATGGTGGAAAGTAGGCCTATTCTCTGTTTCACAAGACTACTCGTATTAAAATGTAACGATTTAAATAGAAAACAGCAAGCCTAAACAGTTAAACCAGTGTTGATCATAGGTCTGACTGACAGGTGACGATCAGCATTTTTTCTCCCCCTACACAGCACTCTCTCCCAGCTCATAAAACGCTTGAAAAAAGCGGTCGAAAAAAACGCTCAGTAGACACACTCCCGAGCGCACAGCCAGCGTTTAACGCTGGAAAAAGGCGTTAGGTGGACACGGGCCCTAAGTTCATTTCATAGACCGCCTGTATTCTTTGCAAAATGATCTTGATGCCCCTGTATTGATTAATGATAAAATAGTTGACAGTGAGCTGTCTGCAGGTGCATCTAAAACATTGAATATCATGGAAAGTCCATTCAAAAAGTGAAACTTCCCATGATTAATTACACAAAGTGAAATATGACATGCCTTTTTTTTGGATGATTGATTGATCATGGAATAAAAAATTCAGTATCTCAAAATATTAGAAAATAAACCAATCAAAAAAAGGATTTATAAAAAGTACCCTGAAAAGTATGTTTATTCTAGATTAATTTCACTTCATGTGTAATGAATCTGGAATTTATTTACGTTTCACTTTTTGAATTAATTTACAGAAATTGATATTCACCTGTATATGGTTATAAGTACAAAGTGAATTTATTTGACCCACAGTTGCAACGTCATCTGCCATCGATAATCAATTGTATAAATATAGCCTGCAATATGAACAGACTATCACATAAATTATTATAATTTATATAATTTCATCTTAATCTAATTATAGGCCAAATTAAGTTAATAATAAATGGTTCAGGTTAAATAAATAAAAAAGAACTATTTAACTAAATGAGAATGTAGTCTTTTATGTGGTACTTTAAAACAGGCTAATGAAAATAAAGCTTTAGGCTACACAGAGGATCATGGAATAAATGTTAAACACCTTGATTTCAGATCGGAGTGACAGCTGACTGAGCCAGTCAGGCAACAGAATAAGTTTAAATCTCCATGGTAATTTATGTCCATCCGCTTTTATGCAACCGGATCATGGCTAACGTAAGCCAGGACAACCGAAATATCCTTGGTTAATCCCTTATCTTAGTTTAACAGGCCCCAGAGGTTAAAAAAAAATCTCCACACTCAAGTTTTATACTGGTAGATCCTTTAATAAAGAACAAGTCTTTTTTTTATTTTTATTTTTTTTATTTATTATTCTTTCGGACAATTCCACACAATACACAATTTTCTCTTGCAAATATTCATACATCATACTTTGTGTTGTCCGAAGGGAGACGGAAGAAGCCAAAGGCTTATCAGGTCCCGCCCCCATTTTCATCAAATTCGGATTCAGATACACAGATTACTGTTACAGAAAATAATTTTTTTTTTATATATATATAGCTATATATATATATATATATATATATATATATATATATATACACACACATATACAGTCTCCATAACATGTTTAAACAAGTTCCTTACACATACAGGTCAGTAGTAATCACATGTAAGTGTTTAAATGACAATATTAATCTGGGTTTTATGCACACAAAACCAATGTAATTGTATGTAATAGTTGTATAGCACAACACAGTATTAAAGTGCTTTACTTAAGTTAAGGCCCTGCAGGTGAATAAGGTACTTTTTTAACTTAAAAGGGCTATGAGGAACTTTTAAATATTTCTGAAACAGTCAAATTTTTCCTCTGATCATAAATTACATGTAACAGAAAATGAGATCATCAGTGCAAAGAATGCTATTTTAAAATGTTTTTCCTTAATGCCTTTGTCATGGGTATACGCTCCCCTAGGAACAACAGCTGGCGTACTAAAACACTCCTGCTTTGTCCAAAGTGGGTGCAAGAATAAACACAAACTGAGAGTTCCTCAGAGCACCTTTAAACACTGTATTCTGCTACAAGTGTGTGAGTCTAATGAGTTAAATGTTGTAGTATTCTATATTCTGTCATTATATGATTCTTCCTCCTCATTTATGTAGAAACAGGATTTGACTGTTGGAGTTGGTTTAGGTGGAGCTCATTTTGAACTATTTAGTATCTGGCTCGATTCTTCTGCTGACTCCCTTCTCCAGTCAATTGATTGTTTACTTTGAGCCCAAAGTGGCACCTTGACAATGCTTGTTGTGTTAAAAAGCTCAATATTATAATGAAAACATTCAAATCAGATTTTATTAACTCTTTGTTTTGTGTTCATAAAGTAAATGTTGTGCAGTATCAGTAGAATGTAGCATGAAAAGGAAAGATTCAGAAAATGTATAAATACCTCAAATTTGTCCTCAAGTATCAAGAACCAAACTGGAGATGGACCCACGAAGCAGACTCACAGACGAGCATAAAGTTCCAAGTTTTAATAAGGCTGAGGTCGGTGGCAAAGATAAAGTGGCACAGATTGCAAAAACTGATCCTAAATGTTCTAGCAGGGAACAAAAAGAAAATGCTGCAACACTGATATAAAAGTAAAAACAATCTGGCAACAAATTAAAGGAACACTTGACCTAAATACTCTAAGGCAGGAGAGACAATGAGATACATGTTGTGGTGACATTTCCCACTAAAAGTCTCCTTGACAGGTTCAGCTATAGTTGGACATGTGCACAGAATAATTACCACCACTTTCTTTCGCTTGTGATTTTCCATTTATTGACTCCAAACAAACAGTTTGCATTCCACACAGTAACAAGATCAAAAACTGTTGGCTCTTCCAGCCTCAATTACCTCCACCTGTGCTGATGAGCTCACCTTTATTACATCCTTGGGCCCCGTGCGCCACCCAGTGGTTAAACACAATATAACATACAGCCATTTCAAATATGTATGTAACAATAGTTACCAAAATAAAACAGGAAACAAAGAAAAACAAAAATTTAAATATTTCATATGCATTTAAAGGCAAAATATATCACAAACCTGCAAAAGGGCCTTAAAAATGAACGTGATGGCTACAGATATGATCTCACTTTAATCATGAATATGTTCCTAAGGAAAACTGAAAAGGAAATATAACTGCAGACCCATAACACCCTCATCCAACTTCAGACTTTGTTAACATTTTGTTTACATTCTTTCTGTTGTTTGCCAGTGATGACAGCAAACATAAAATGAGTCTAATTTGCTGTGGGCATAGAGCCACGGAAAGGGATCTTTCTGTTGTTTTAATTAAAACAAATGCGGTTGTTGACCAAATAACCCTTCATAGCTGTATCCAGGGACGTTGGAAGTAGGGGTGCGGCCGCACCCCCCTCATCACCGCCTGCACCCCCTCTCCGCCCCCCTACACTTTGCCCTGTGCTCCCGCGATTGCTCTGTATACAATCTCATAGCCATGTCCTCTTTCCCATCTCCTGCTCCCTCACATCAAGAGCATAAATATATATACACTATATTATATATAGCTTATATATAGGCTATATACTGTATAGGCTAGATGACATGTATATGCCCGTCGTTTGTGCCCCGCCTTCCCATGCGCACTTCGGTAGAGTCAGAGTGCTGAGAGGCGCGCACTAATGAGCATTAGGTTATCATTAAAAATCCAGGTTAATGGCACAAAGCAGTAGGTAGCCTAACTTCAACATAGTCACTATACGTTCCCTCCGTCTGCTAAGCGCCCTTCCACAGGGGGAGAGAAAGAGAAAGAGAGAGATAGAGAGAGAGAGAGAGAGAGAGAAGAGAGACGCGCTGACAGGATGCAACGTTCACCTGCGCACCTGCTCCTCCAAGGTGTTTGTGTGCCGGTATCGTGCCAAGTTACCGCTGATTATAAGTGTGTCCCCACCGGCCGGTGAGCGCGCATGCATCAAGTAAAGGCGAACATATTAACACTTCGTAAGGTCGTAAAAAAGTTGGGTCGTCTTATATTCGGGGTCTAGTATTCGGCGTCCCTAACCCAACACTGTCTGTGCTCTCAGAAGCGGCCGGGGCATGCGTGTGTGCATAATGGTGAGTGCCTTGACCCTGGGCGACTGTGGCTCAGTTGGTAGAGCGGGTCGGTCGATGATCAAAGGGTTGGAGGTTCGATCCCCGCCATGCCACCTGTGTCATAGTTGTTGTGTCCTTGGGCAAGACACTTCACCCACCTTGCCTCGTGTGAATGTCGATAGTTAGCCTGCTATCGGTGTATGAATGTGTGTGTGAATGGTAACGTGTAAATGGGAACAGGTCTCCCTTGCAAAAGAGTCTTCGGACTCAATGGGATTTACCTGTATAAATAAAGGTTAAATTATGTTGCGAGTCAACGTGTCAGAGGTAGGAATCGGCTGTGCGATCGACTTTTACCATGGCTTTTTAGCTGCGGCTGTCAAGTGCCCCTGACTGCTTACTCGCGGCAGTTGCAGTGCTGAGGAGAGATTGCCAACTGCACTGTCCTTTTATGCACCACCAGGGCTGCCTTAATGTTTGGATTTCATTATTTGCTTCAAAGCCCTTATGATTAGAAGAATGAGAGGCTTCATTAAAATGCTGTCCATGCGATCGTTGTGATTGTAACTTTATCGGCTGTAAACTGAAACTAACGGAGATCGCGGAAGCCTTCCCCGTCTTTTAGGCTACTTTACATAAAAATGTATGCAGAAAAGGAACAAATTGGTGAATAAAAATTCACCAGAATGCAGGAAATTAAGCATTTAATGCTCAAAAAATATGAGCCCCCCCCAGTCCCCCACTTATAAATGGTCAGAACCCATTTTTTTTTAAAGGCTATAAGGATACTTTGGAAAATTCTTAAATGTTATTTGCTTTTAGAGTTTGTTTTAATAGCTTAATTCTAATCAAATTATTTTAAATATAAGTACCTAGGCTATTTTATCATGGTTATAGATTGCTCATTTTACCAGTAGCCTACTGCTTTGTCTGATAGCGCTGCACCTTGGCCAATTTACAGCACCCCCCCTAAGAAACTAGTTCCAACGTCCCTGGCTGTGTCCTGAGTTAAAACGGTGATTTGGGGGTAAGGTGTGGTAAGGTGCTGGGGCGGCATGATGCACTGTGTTCCCATGGTGTGGGGGGCCATCAAACATGAAACCTGGTTGGGGAGGATGTTGCCGGGGGAAAGTGTTAGCCATGGTGTTTTCAGGTGGATACATAGGAAAAGGCATCGGGGCATAACGTCTTGGTACTGACTATTGTTCCCATTAGCCATGGGGATTTCAGGTGGATACATAGGAAAAGGCATTTGCATCTGAGGCATAATGCTTTGGCCATGCATTGGGGCTGTGGGTCTAGATATCAGCGGCAGTTCATTACCACACACTTGATACGGCTGTGTTTGTCCTGAATAAGCTTGATTCTGACTATTGTTCCCATAGCTCCCCTGTTCGGTAATCTGAACCGCAGTCAACACCTGTAAGTTATCAGTGAGTCTTGCGTTGACATTCAGAAACTTGTCGTTATGCTTGTTGGCCATGAAGACTTTCTTGAACCCCTTAGTGAAGCTGTATTTCAGGATAAGCTCCTCGGCTTTGGACAAAGTTTTGCAGAGATCTCTCAGGGCTTCCTCCATAGCAGCAGAGGTTTGGCCCTGCCCTTTTTGTTTGATGGTGAGAACCAAATCCTCAAGGACTTTGACTTTGCTGGCGACTTGTTGACAGAGTTCCGGGTGGTCCTTTGCATTTCCCGCCAAGCGATAGATGGATGTGCAGATGGAAAATATGGTTTCAAAGGTACTGAGGTTTCCCTAGAGAGACAGAGAGGAAGTTAGCTTTCAGCGATGTGCTACAATGCAATATTAAGTTTTTCACTTTATTAGTGAAATAGGCCTTCGTTGCAGTGGTCACAGGTTCAAATCTGACCCGTGGACCTTTACTGCAGGTCATCCCCCCTCTCGCTCTGTCTCCCCCATTTCAACTCTATCTAATAAAGCTTGAATGCCAAAAAATAATAATCTTAAAAAAAAAAAAAAAAAAAACTGTACCATTGCTTGCTCCATCTTCTTCATATTATTAGTTCTGCTGTCACTCTTGTTCCCTCTCCTCCACACCGCAGGCTCCAGGCTCTGTAGAGTGAAGAAAATTAAAATATATCCCATAATATAATAACATTATAATAACATCATAACAAAACATTTTTAAAATTCCTATAATATTGTTGACTTAGGGAAATTGAAACAGCACTGGACCCTGCAGCATACTAGTTTAGTTTATTAATTTATTTGTCAGGGAGTTTGACAATTTCCATCTGTAGTCCCTGTGCAGGTCAACACAGAATACAATTACATACAATACAATACACAGTATATATACTGTCCATATCGCATCACTAAATGCCACACATGAAATGACCATTTCAGAGTTAAACTCATTGAAATTGACACTTTCAGCTCATTTGGAAGGACCCTGCAGTTGCATATCACCACCACTAGGTGTCAGGTCACTACCAAATTTCAGTCTGAATCAAGCCATAAAGAAAATGTTCAATCATTAAACCTTTATTCATACTTCAGAAAACCGAATAACTATCAGTTAATTAATGTACCCTTATTGTAAGGTGTGTCCTATATTTCTTTGCCTTTCATGATACGCGCACACACACACACACACACACACACACCACACACACACACACACACACACACACACACACACACACACACACACACACACACACGCGTCATAATCTGATTCTGAAGCAAGTCTTTCTGGCATGGCCTTCATTATTATACAATTATGTCATACAGTTTAAAACACAAAGAACATAGCCCAGGGATAGAAGGTTGGGTTTTTTGGGAAATCCTTATTTGTTATATAAGAAAGACAGTGAGTGAATCATCCCATAGCCATTAAAGACCTACTTCACCAGTGGGAATATGAAGGTGTATTGAACTCTGAGATCCTATGTAGTATAAATGTGCAAAAGGTTTTAGAAATCGGTTCATCCTAGCCTGAGAAAAGGCAGAAAGAGTGTTTCAAGATTCAAGATACTTTTATTTGTCATTGTACCAAAACAACAAAATTTTGTTTACAGTTATACCCCACCAAGAGACATTGAGTGACAGTAAACAAACATGGGAGACGGGGGGGATACACTGAAGAGTCGGCAGCGTGCGCTGCGCCCCTTAAAGTAGGAAGGATAAAAAGAGAACATCGGGAAGGACAGGTTAAAAAAATGCTTCTCTCACACTAGCTCCTTGGTAGGTGCAAGTGTGTGATAAGTACAAAAACCACCTTGGCATAGTAAACAACAACAAGATAACGCCACAGAACAAATAGACACGTCGATAAGCACAGAGGAATGGGTAGGGTTAATGGGACGGTAGGTGTCACAACCCAGGCACTAGGGGGCGTACGCAGCCGGCAGGCGCCCCGCCCGCAGCATCCGCGCTGCGACGGGAGGGAGAGGGGGAGGATTCAGGAAGGCTTAGATAGGTCGGGATGTGTGTGCTATGTGTGTACGTGTGTGTGTGTGTGTGTTCCATGAAGCTATCTCTTCAGAGTGTTTTATGGTCTCACTGTCTAACCTTACACTTTGCCCAGTTGTGATGTCACTTCTAACTTTCATCAAGTTATTTGGTGGAATTTCCAAGTGCGCAAAAGTACAACAAATAACCACTGGTCAGATCAAATCAGTTTTATTTGTATTGGCCAATATCACAAATAGACATTTGCCTCAGTGGGCTTTATATTCCATACAGTATGACACCCTCTGCCCTTATCTATCTATCTATCTATCTATCTATCTATCTATCTATCTATCTATCTATCTATCTATCTATCTATCTATCTATCTATCTATCTATCTATCTATCCATCCATCTATGACACCCTCTGCCCTTAGACCCTTAGCTCGGCTGAGAAAAAACTCCCAGTAAAAAACCCTTTATCGGGATTTTAAAAACTCTGCAAGTTTTCTCAGTGTTTATAAACTTTCCAACCATTGTATCTTGTCCTACAGACTTTTGTGATAATTACACAAAGTAAGTACGATGATATACTCGTGTGTTAAATTGTGTTGGCAAAAGGTTGTATTAATAACTAATTAATGACTAACAACAATATTTAGTATGTTATGGAAAAAAAGCTATGCAGACACAGTGGAAAACAACATTTGCTGTGAAAGCTGTTAAATTACAATCTAAAAACCTAGCGTAGTCTCTTCTTCCTGTTTTTAATGAAATTTGTCACAATGATATGCTTTGGGTCTGGATGTGTGGGAGGGGGGATCGTTGTTGCGTGTATGAATATATCGGGGTGTGTCGTGGGAGGGGGGGGGGATTGTTTTAAGCACTTTGTTTTACATTTACTTGCATGAAAAGTGCTCTATAAATAAAGTTTGATTGATTAATTGATTTTTAGATATTGTGCATCAAATTATTGATATTTTTAAAATAATCTACTATTAACAAAAATGTACAATGCCATACCAAAAAAGAGACAAAAAAAACAAAAAAAAGACGAAAACAAACCCCGAAATAATTTATCCCAATACAATCAGTGTAGCAGCTTATTTCCCATTCTTTATCAGAACGCCTTGGTGTTTTTTTTAGCAAAATAAACCATCTATAAGCCACTTGAAATACTTGAACAATCTATGCATTGTCATGAAACGTTAACATCTACAATACAAATAATAACTTCTTGAATTCTAAACGTAAAAGGGTTAGAATATGATCGTAAAGTTTATTTACCTGCTGCTGACGATAAGCCTGTCCGACTCCAAATGTGCCAGTTGTTGGAAATGAAAGTATTTTTTGAAACAAAGAACATACCTTGTTCTCATAAGGAAGCTAACTCAGAATAATTCCCCTTGAAGAATTCCCCTTGATACAGTGCCAAGACAGCAAAGACACAACAACAAAATACCTTCTTACTTCTGTTCAACCTGCTCATCCGTCTTCGCAGCAGAACTGTAAAAGAATCCAGCCCGGGACGTTCTCTGCATGTCATTCCCCTCTCTGACCCTTTTAATCTCTGTCTCTAAACAAAACAATTTGTCTAATAAAGAGATACACACCATAAAATAATCTTTTAAAAAAATCAAAGTCATCTCAAATGTAAGAATATTACATAGATAGGACCAAATAAAAAAAGGATTTAACACTAGACTTTCCAAACAATATGAACATTAAAAAAATATATTAAATCTATCTAGTAGGGGTGTAACGGTACACTAAAGTCACGGTTCGGTACGTACCTCGGTTTTGAAGTACGGTACAGTACGGTACGGTTCATAGTTAAGGGAGAATGAACAGCTTTAGCTGTCAGTAACTAGCTAACATACACATAAAATGCATAACAAATCTAAAAGGAATACTGCTGCAATTCTCCAATAAATAAAATACTTATTAAATACTAGTGAATGTGCAGCATAAACTAAAATTGCAGTGGAAAAAAAGCCAGTGTTAATGCTCAGCAGGCTCTGTAAGCTGGTATGTAAAAAAAGGGTATGTCATCTTTAAGGGTATTTTTTACTTTAAAAAAATAAAATATTACTGCAGCTCTCTGAAGCTCTGAAGTCAGGGGCGCAACTACCCACTTTCTGGGGGGTATGCAGGCACTTAGCAGGCGCCCTCCCCGCACCCAATTACAGTCTTCCATTTTAAGTTGCATATTAGAGCAGGTGATCGGCTCAAACATGACATGTCTGCCTGCACTGATTCACCCAAAAGTAAAGGACACAGTGAATAACAGGTTGGTCATCAGAAATAAAACTATATACTGGGCATTTAGGTTTTTGTGGCCTCACTAGTGTCAGGCATGCATACTCATACCCACTGACATACTCACCCAGAATTTTTTGTGATTTGAACATGTAAAATAAGCAATTTGGTGAACTCTGGTGAAGAGAATTAAAGAAAAATAAAACTTTTATTTCAGTTCAAATGAATAGTAAAATGAGCCGAACAAGTTAGTCAGCCAACCTTCTTGACTTTACCCATACAACGTGTGTAGGTATTTACTAAGAAAAACATTAAAAAAACAGCTCAGAAAAACGGTTAAATTGGAAAAACCAGCTTGTTTATAAAACTATTTTTTCAAGTGAATGAGAGAGAAAAGGCAATAAATAAGACAAAAAAACTTAGAGCCACCAATCTATCGCACCAAATTCCCTTACAATAAACTATTATATACTCTCTCTCTCTCTCTCTCCTGTAATACTGTATGTGTAACTTACACACTATTCAAACCAATCCTGAATTGTAATGCTTTGGGGGATTCTGAATTGTGATGCTTTGTGGTGCCCTCCCCCCCCCCCCCCCCCTTAGCCTTGTACATCATACTTAGCATTGCACAACATACTTCAAACACTATTCATGTACATAAGCCCTGCAGCTCACCCGCAGAAAACATTTGCTCAGAAACATTTTTTTTGTCGTTACACTCATAGCTCCAAAGAAAAACCTGCTGTTCTAGTTGGGCTTACCTGGGAATCTTATCTACTGTCTGATCAGGACCTTAACATATCTCTTTATCATTCATCCAAGCGAATCCATCATCTTGTTCAGTGAATTGGAAACAGAAACTAAGACAAACTGTGTGTGTGTGTGAGTGAGTGAGTGTGTGTGAGTGAGTGTGAGAGAGAGAGAGAGAGAGGAGTAAGGTCTCCTTACAGAGGCAATGTGCCAGACTCACAATTTCAGTTGATTAAAATGTATAAATAACTAAACACGAAAAGTTGAGGTTAAGTTTGTCTTAGTTTCTGTTTCCAATTCACTGAACAAGATGATACGTGGTAATGTTAAGTCTAGCAGTAATCATACATGCTCATGGTTTAAAAAAGCACTGCATAACATTTTGAATTGCACTACTCGTAGACTGTAGAAGAGGTGGGAAAAGCTGCTAACTGCTAATAGTGATGCTAACGGAACACGAGCAGAGAGGTGTATCTCCTGCTCTGACCGCAGCTGGGAGGGGCTGCTGCGCGAGGACCGGGCCGTCTGTCAATGCTCTGTGACGGGGGACGGGCCGGGAGGCTCCCGCTGCTCGTTGAGAAGCGTTAAAGGGATACTTGCTTCGGCGAAAAAGTCACCAATAACACCAGAAAAAAAAGCTAGATTTGTCG
Source organism: Ammodytes dubius (assembly GCA_026122265.1). NCBI lineage: Eukaryota > Metazoa > Chordata > Actinopteri > Uranoscopiformes > Ammodytidae > Ammodytes > Ammodytes dubius. The sequence goes on along the minus strand of JAOPFK010000203.1, from coordinate 6,131 downwards.
CTTGTCGCTGTTTTGAAAAAAAAGTCGCCAGGGGGGCTGAAAAGTCGCTAAATATAGCGACAAAATCGCTAAGTTGGCAACACTGTCGCTGGCTGCTACTGCGCATGCGCGAGCGAGCCGGAGGCTAAATGGTCCGGGGGGGAACTCCGACGACAAGTTTTAAGTTCCACACCGCAAAACAAGCCTGTACATTCGCTATAATATTAACGCTATGTAGGCTACGCCACAAACGGACCGCGGTCCACCTCTGTAACACCAAATACGTGCCTGTACCGTCACGGTACGGTACAAATACGTGTACCGTTACACCCCTACTATCTAGCACATATGAAAGTTTTAAATTCTCACCAAAACACCACAAGCGCCCTCCTTCCATTTTCTGCTTTTTAAATTGTATTTCACCATCTCTAGTTGAGTATTTAACATTTTTCATATTGTACTAAACTAAATAAAGGATCTGAATACTTCTTCAATAATTAAACTGTCTGCAATGCATTGACATTTTAATTATTGTTGATTTATTTAGTTGTAGGAAGAAGTAAGAATTATATGTTACAGGAAAATAATTCATCCACAATCTCAAAAGCCATGAGGACGTTAGTATGGCTTTTAGTATGAGTAGGACGTTAGTAGAGCTTTTAGTATGAGTAGAACATTAGTAGAGCTTTTAGTATGAGTAGGAAGTTAGTAGGGCTTTTGGAAGACAGCCTCTATGTGGGTTTTTCCCCTCAGCATCTTGGCTTGCTCCCGTCTGTGTGAAACAGTCTTTTGAGGAGGTAAAGCTGCAGATATCCAGTCAGGAGGATGACCAGGCTTTGGATTGCGGACCACCAGTTAACGTAGTTTAGGTTGGAGAGCAGGAGGTGCTGATCCTTCCCTTTCCTCATGCGGGCGAACGTGTAGTGACGCCACATGTGGAAGATATGATTCTGGAGCTTCTGCAAACTCTCCTAAAAACAGAACAAGGGAACATATGTCATAGTATGCTACAGACGATAGGTGTAATATTCTGTATACCTAGTTTATCTGTCCTATGATTTACAGACAGTTCATTTAGGGGGCTTTCACACAGACCTTGTTTGGTCACGATTGGTCGTCTTGGAGAATCTACGGAATCATTCAGTTTGACTT
>JAOPFK010000203.1:0-2500 GCA_026122265.1 Ammodytes dubius | reverse complement strand
TCTCTGCAGCTGAGATTTCGATGGCAAAATCATACTTGTCCGAACCTCTAAACAAACCTGTGTCGGTCTCACCCAGGGCAGGCTCAGATTTCCTGGCCCAGACAGACGGAGACACGCTCAGGGAAAAGAGAAAAGCCTTTAGTAGCATCATGGCGGCAGCTCACTGTGAAATGTGGAAGCAAGGACATACCAAGGAGCCCCGACTGCTTTCTTCTGTTGATTCTTAGATATCAACGGGAAAACTTAATTATTAACCACCACTAGAAAAGTCTCAGTCAGGCTACTGTTGGCTTGATAACGTATCAACTTAACATCATGCACTTTTATATGTGGAAAGCAAAGCCCAAGCAAAGAAAGTTCACAGCTACGGAGAGGACATATAATTTTAATTAAAGCTGGCTGGGGTATATGATTTCTGATTGGTCAAAGTGTACATGAGCTGTACACTTTGACCAATCAGAGCAAGGCTTTAATTCAAATTTTAATTTAAAAAAATTGACTGAAGTTTCTTTATTAGTCAATTACTACATTGACATTTTTCTTTTCACCTATCCGTATCTCAAGTTTTCCACTTAGGAAGGGGACAGAGCACCACCAAGTCAGCTATAGGACAGCGCCTTTACACAATGGTAGAGATGGTGGGCACCGTAGATAATGATTAAGCACTTTGAGTGCGAGAAAAGCACTATATAAATTAAATATATTATTATCAGTATTATTAGATAGTAAGAGCAGGAGATTGGTCTTTTTTTTTGAATTTCTTGAGCAGCTCCGTGGCATTAGAACAGAGAGGGTCAAAACAGGTATAGTTTGTTTTCTGCCTGTATCCTTACAGACCAGAAATCAGTTTATTCATACAGTGTCAAGAATCACACACACAACAAAAAAAATAAACACAGAGTCTTCTTGTCATTATCATCCAAGCACAGTAAATATTTGAAATGTTGAAGTAGCACAAACAGACTTAAAGGTGCAGTGTGTAATATGACATCATCAAGAAAGTTCTACAAAGTTCTAGAATGCAACGCTCCCTGGGTAACCCCAACCCTTTAGAATAATAACAGATGCTACAGTGACCTTCAAGGACAAGAACAATTCTAAATTTTAAACAATGCACCTGATGACATTCCAACTATGACACTTTCAAGATGGCGGCACTAGGCCTTGGTCCAAAATATGCAGAAATATGGACATATATGAGACCCTTTCTAAGGGAAAAAAATAATAATTCAAAACATTTTTTTCAGCTATTATGCACTAAATTAAATGTACTTATGGATATTATAATTACTTAATACAAAAACTTCTAGGAAATAAAACCCAAAATTCTACACACTGCAGGTTTAAATGTTGTTGAGTTACAGTTTCAGTGAGTTTATGCACTTTGAAGGTATATTTAAAAAGGTGGAGTCAGTGATTCTGGAGAACGCTGGTTGACCAAAATCACTTTTTATCAAAATCAGTGAATATCTCCTCATGATCCACTACCTGTCCGTTCTTTGTGTGCAATGAAAAAATAGATCTGGTGTTAATACACAGCCTAGGCTCTGTAAACTGGGGGGGACCCAATGCAGCAATGCCCATTTACAGAAAAAAGGCTGTGTGTGTGTGTGTGTGTGTGTGTGTGTGTGTGTGTGTGTGTGTGTGGTGTGTGTGTGTGTGTGTGTGTGTGTGTGTGTGTGTGTGTGTGTGGTGTGTGTGTGTGTGTGTGTGTGTGTGTGTGTGTTTGAGAGAGAGAGTGTATTTGTATGTGTTTTTGAGGGTGTGTGTGTGTGTGTTTATAGGTTAATGTGTGTATGTGTTTGTTTATGAGTGTGTGTATTTCAGAGTGTTTGTGTTAATATGTCTGTGTTGTTACTCTAGCCAATCAGCATCTAGGCTTGTCGTCCTGGGTTACAGCCTTGTCAGTGAACAGTCTCTTGAGGAAGAGCAGCTGCAGGTAACCACAGGTGACTATCAGCAGACTGAGAGAGAGAGAGAGAGAGAGGGGGAGGATAGAGAGAGAGAGAGAGAGAGAGAGAGAGAGAGAGAGAGAGAGAGAGAGAGAGAAAGAGAGAGAGAGAGAGAGGGGAGAGAGAGGGGAAGAGAGTGAGAGAGAGGGGAGAGTGAGAGGGGAAGAGAGAGAGAGAGAAAGTGTGGTGTGTGTGAGAGATAGTGTGTATATCTGAGTGTTTGTATTTCTGTGTGTGTGCGTGTATGTATTTCTTTTTCTACTTATGTGTGTTTCCATGTGTTTAAGAGTGTGTGTATTTTTATGAGTTTGTGTGTGTGTGTGTGTGTGTGTGTGTGTTTGTGTGTGTGTGTGTGTGTGTGTGTGTGTGTGTGTGTGTGTGTGTGTGTTTAAGAGTGTGTACCAGTCAGCATCTAGGCTTGTCGTCCTGGGTTACAGCCTTGTCAGTGAACAGTCTCTTGAGGAAGAGCAGCTGCAGGTAACCACAGGTGACTATCAGCAGACTGAGAGAGAGAGAGAGAGAGAGGGGGAGGATAGAGAGAGAGAGAG
>JAOPFK010000202.1:0-46055 GCA_026122265.1 Ammodytes dubius | reverse complement strand
TGGCTCTCTTTTTACCTGGCTAGATCACCGTGGTAACAGAGGCTGCACGGCTAACCTGCTCAGAGCAGTTTTTGTTTCAGAGTTTGAGCTTAAATTCGGCTCTTAGAGCGCTGCCCTTCAAGGAAACTACACATTTAGAAATCCCGCGGACCTGACAATATTGTCTGAGCGCTACATTCTCACTGAGGAAACTGTTACATCTAAACTTATTGATCAGTAAATTAATGAACGAAACGAAGCCGTGACATTAGGCTTACAGCAGAGTGAACTGTAACATCGCGCTGGGGCTTTTTGCCACATGCATACAGTTATTGAAAATGTAAAATAGCCCACACCTATACTGTATGCAGCGCCACTCTATGCTCTCACCTCAAATGATTTTACCTGGCGATCTACACACACTGGCTGTCGCAGCCGTTTTAATGAGGCTATTGATTTTCTGTTCGCAAAGATGTTTGAATCGTTTATTGTTTATTGTTTATGGAAATAGAAATGTTTTAAATGAAAGCTACATTTTGAATTAGTTTAGCATATTATTAATACTGTCTATGCCTAGGCTGCTTTGTTTTGTGATTACCTGCAGAGGTCTGTGGGCGTGCTTTACGCACCGCTCAGGTACTTAGGACAGGTGTGTGTATTGTTTTGATGAAGAAACTAAGTGTCAAGGGAAAGAGGCGGTGGGTTAAAAAAGTCTTTCGACCGCTTACTTTAGTTCACTCGTAACTCTCAATGATTTATTCGTTTGCCAGTATATTTTCCTTTATTTAGAAGAAAGTTTTGTTCCTTTTTGAGCTGTAAAATAAATATAATCATTTTTTGAAATCGCGAGTGCTTGGAATTGTTTGGAAGCGAGTCGAGCTACCTCGCCATCTGTACCCACGGCTCAACGAAGAACAGCCGAGACATTTAAGTCGAAAGACTTTTCTGGATTGAAGAAAAATAAGTTGTCTTCAAAAGGAAAGGACCACACAAGCAGCGGAGAAAGTGGAAGGAGTTTCTGCGGTTTGTGAGTAGATGGATTCCGCTCTTTATGTTGGATAAGTTTGGAGCCGCGGTTACCGTCAGTAACAAGGAAACTGCTTAAATGCGCTCAATAAAAGTGTTGGATGTCTCTTGTGTGCCTTGGTCTAAAAGTGAATTCAAAGTGAATAAAATACCACAACCTGCATTGAAATGTCTGTCACTGGAAAATCAGATGAAACGCTTTTGATAAAGGCGATCGCATCGCGCAGGGGAAAGCTTGGCGTTTTAACGCGTAAAAAGAATGAAATCAATGCTTTATTGGAGATTGGGGAAAGTAACGAAAATGTCCGCAAACACGTAGAGGTTTTCAATAAGTATGTGGAAGAATTTATTGAGTTGCAAAACACCGTGCAAAACCTCCTTTCAAGTGAAGAGGAAAAGGAGGCAGATAATACGGACTGGTTTGAGCCAAAGCTTGGGCATTTCAGAGAGTTTATAAACGGCATTAACAAATACATGGATGGAGTGGAAATAACCGAGGAGGTTGAGGACAAAGAGGAAAACAATGATGATGATGACGACGACGATGATGATGATGACGATGATGAAAAGAATGGCGTGGTGGATGATGAGCATAAAGATAAAGCAGTGGGACCAGAGGACAGTGTATCTCAAACAAATAAAGCCCCAAGCAAAGCCAGCTCCTCCAGTTCCGCCTCCAGAGCGTCTTCTGCTAGTTTAAAGGCTAAGGCAGAACGTGCTGCTCTGATGGCTAAAGTGCAAGCATTGGAGAAACATGCTCTGGATATGCAACAAGCTCAAATAATAGCAAAGGGGGAAAGGCTTGCCATAGAGGCTGAATTGGCTGCTGCAGAAGCAAAAATTAATGTGTACATGGAGAACGAGTCATTGGCCGCTGGACAAGCACCCCAACCATCAATAACCACACAAAGAAATCACAAACCATCAACATCAAAGCAATTAAAATCAGAATGCACATCACCAATACATCAGTTGCAAATGTCTGGAGCATCTACTGCGTACATGATTCCAGTAACAAACCAAAAGCCTCCAAAACCTCAACACTCTGGGAAATCAAACATTTCTCACCAAGCTCCTCTCTTTAAAGCAAAATTTAAAAGCAAACACCTAGATCATGACCAAGGAAATGGAAACTCAAATAAAAGTGAAGATAATGGTCTTGCTGATGTCATGAGAAAACAAAATGAAATAACTGAATTGCTTGTAAAGCAACACCAAGCAGCTTTACTTCCTTCCAGAGAAATTCCTACATTTTATGGTGATGCCCTACAATACAGATCATTCATTATGGCATTTGAACAAGGAATAGAGCGCAAAGTGGACAATGCACAGGACAAATTGTTTTACTTGGAGCAATACACAAAGGGAGAACCCAACCTGCTGGTTCGTAGCTTCCTCCACATGGACCCAGAAAGGGGGCTCAGAGAAGCAAAAGAGCAACTTGAATGGCACTTTGGCAATGTAATGAAGCTGACATCAGCACACATGGATAAGGTCCTGAGTTGGCCTCCAATAAAAGCAGAGGATGGACCAGCGCTAAGGTCGTATGCGCTGTTTCTGCGAAGCTGCTTCAATATAATGAAAGAAGTTCATTTTATGGAAGAGCTGGAGACACCATCTCACTTGAGGGCAATGGTATCCAAATTACCCTTTAAGCTCCGAGATAGATGGAGAACAATCAGCTGTGATCTTCAGGAAAGGAGCAAAAGGCGAGCCAAGTTTAAAGACCTTGTGGAATTTGTGGAAAGACAGTCCAGAGTCGTTCTGGATCCTTTTTTTGGTGACATACATGATGTGACTGATAACAAATGTGTGCTAAAGACAAAAAGGCCAGCACAAAAACCCCCCTTTAAACCAGCTAGTAGGGGGAGCAGTTTTGCTACAACTGTTGCAACCATGTCAGAACGTTCAGAGCAAAAGGAAAGTAAACCAAACCAACCTAAATTCAACCAAAAGGAGAAAAAACAAGAAACCTCAAGCGCTCTTGAGAAGCCCTGCCTTTACTGTAGCAAAGACCATGCTTTGGAGTTTTGTGGTGTCCTAAAAAGTAAACCCAATAATGAAAAGGTGGAGTTTATGAAAAATGAAGGTCTGTGCTTTCGATGTTTGGGAAGAGGGCACATGAGCAGATATTGCAAAAACAGAATGACATGTCAAGTTTGCCACCAAAACCACCCAAGCATTCTACACTTCAATTTGAAAGAGAAGGTGGAATCTCAGGTTACCAAAAGAGATATAGGAGAATCAGCAAAGGTCACATCAAGCCTTGTCTCCCTGGATGCTGGCAGCCTTATTGGGGCCGGTAACGATGCATGTAAACTGTCTATTGTTCCTGTTCAAGTAAAGCTGTGCAAAGGAACAAAGGTTGTGCAGACATACGCTTTCCTTGACCCAGGAAGCACTGCCACCTTTTGCACAGATGAATTAATGACAGAGCTAAATGCAAGAGGAAAGAAAGTGAAGGTTCTGCTCAAAACTATGGGCCAGGAGAAGCCTGTGACCAGTTATAAGATCCCTGGAATGGAAGTGGCTGGGCTCAAAGGTAACGCATTCATTAAGCTGCCAGATGTATTCTCGCAAGAGTCAATCCCTGTATGCAAAGACAACATACCTACAGAGGAAGACCTCAAAGAATGGCCTTACCTGCAGGATGTTGAACTGGAGCCAATCAAAGCCAGCATCGGGCTACTGATTGGTGCAAATGCTCCTAAAGTGTTGGAGCCATGGAGAGTCATTAACAGCAAAGGTAATGGACCGTTTGCTGTCGAAACCCTCCTAGGATGGGTAATAAATGGCCCACTTGGTCACAAGGAGTGCATGAGCGACTGTCATCCTGTATTGGTAAACAGGATAGACATTTCCAGTTTGGAAGATATTCTAACCCAGCAGTATAACCAAGATTTTGCTGAGCAGCATTATGAAAAGCAAGAAATGTCTGTAGAGGACAAGCAGTTCATGAACATCGTCTCAGACTCTGCAGTGCTAGAGGATGGACATTACTACCTCAAGCTGCCATTTCGTGAGCCAGGTGTCGACATGCCCAATAACAGACACTGTGCCCTACAAAGAGCACAACAGCTGCTTAAAAGGTTTAAAAGAGACCAAGCATTCTTTGAAGAATACAGGGCTTTCATGGAGGACGTGCTGGTGAAAGGATATGCCGAGGTCATACCCCAGGATCAGTTGGAAGCAAAAAGTGGCAAAGTGTGGTACATACCACATCATGGGGTCTACCACCCACGCAAAAAGAAGTTACGTGTGGTGTTTGACTGTGCTTCGACGTTTCATGGAACCTCTCTGAATAGAGAATTGCTGCAAGGTCCAGACTTGACCAACAAGCTGATTGGGGTGATGTTGAGGTTTCGTCTGGGTCCTATTGCTCTGATGACCGACATCGAAGGCATGTTCCATCAGGTGAGAGTGGCAAGAGAAGATGTGGACTTCTTGCGCTTCCTCTGGTGGCCAGATGGGGACATCACTAAAGAGCTCATTGATCATAGGATGACAGTCCACATCTTTGGAGCTGTATCGTCACCCAGCTGTGCCACTTTTGCCCTGCTAAAGACAGCAGAGGATAACCAGCATGACTACCCAGCTGAGGTCGTGGACACCGTAAGACAGAGTTTTTACGTTGATGATTGTCTTAAGGCAGTGAGCTCTGTGGAAGAAGCAGGATGGCTGTACAGAAACCTCAAAAGTATGTGCAGCAAAGGAGGTTTCCATTTGAACAAATGGATCAGTAATCATCGCTCCATCCTTGCCATGATCCCTGAGGAAGAAAAAGCTAAAGAGGTCAAGACTCTAAATCTCGACAGAGATAAACTTCCCATGGAACGGGCCCTCGGAACTCAGTGGGATGTCGAAAGTGATGCCTTCACCTTCAGCACAGTGCTGAAACCGCAGCCAACAACAAGACGTGGCATCCTGTCAGTTGTGAGTTCAGTCTATGACCCTCTAGGGTTCTTGGCACCGGTCGTGCTAACTGCCAAGCAGATCCTTCAGGAATTATGTAAGGCCAAGCTGGGGTGGGATGACAAAATTCCACAAGAACATGCCGACAGGTGGCAGAGATGGTTAAGACAATTGACGCTGTTGGATGCATTCTCCGTGAGCAGATGTATCACGCCCCAAGGCTTTGGTGAGATCTCATCCACACAGCTGCACCACTTTTGTGACGCAAGTGAGGTTGGCCTAGGAACAGTGTCATACCTCAGACTCACTAACCACAAAGATGAAGTGCACACTGTTTTCATCATGGGCAAGGCAAAAGTAGCACCCCTCAAGCAGACCACCATCCCCAGAATGGAGCTTGCAGCGGCAGTCTTGGCGGTGCGTATGGACCGTATGCTGAAAACAGAGCTGCAAATTCCTTTGGAGGAGTCGAAGTACTGGACCGACAGCACGTCCGTTTTGAAGTACATTGCAAGCACAACAGCAAGGTTCAAAACCTTTGTGGCGAACAGAGTTGCCATCATACGGACACTGTCCAAAGTCGCTCAATGGAACTACGTCAGCTCCAAGCTAAATCCTGCAGACGTAGCGTCACGTGGCATGCGGACAGATGCCTTTCTTCAGTCCAAAACGTGGATTCATGGCCCTGAGTTTCTAAAAACACATCCATGCAAATGGCCAGGGTACGATGAAGATCCAGGCGTGATCTCTGTAGAGGATCCAGAAGTAAGGAATGTGGTACCGGTCTATGCAGCAGTGCTACAGCACAGTGACTCTCCCACTGCTATCCTCCTAAGTTACTTTTCCAACTGGATCGACTTAAAAAGAGCAGTGGGGTGGATCCTCAAATACAAAGAGCTGCTTAAACAACTGTGTCAAGAACGAGCCAAGGCGCTTGCCACGCACCAAGGCTCCAGCAAGCACGATGACACAGTGGCCAAGCACATGCAGCAGTTCAAAGCCAGCCTTAAGACACAAAGGCTCGCTGTTGAAGACCTGGCTGAGGCAGAAAAGGCCATTATATGCTTTGTGCAAAAACAAAGCTTCCCAGAAGAACTGGCTTCTTTGGTAAAAGGCAGTGTCAAGAAGGCGAGTTCTTTGGTCCAACTTGGCCCAGTTATAGTAGATGATGTCTTGAGAGTTGGTGGGAGGCTGAGCAGAGCAGCCCTTCCAGAGGAAACCAAGCACCCAGCCATACTGCCCAAATCCAGCCATATCTCTAAGATCATTCTTCGTCACACACATGAAATGGTCGGCCACAGTGGGCGGAATCACATGCTTTCCACTCTCCGTCGTAAATTTTGGATACTCCACGCCAATGCAGCAGCCAGAGCAGTCATCAGGGAATGCTTGGCATGCAAGCTTCAACGCCAAAGTGCTGGAAGCCAAAAAATGGCAGACCTTCCTGTTGACCGCGTCTCGCCAGAGCTCCCTCCGTTTACACATGTTGGGGTGGACTACTTTGGTCCCATTGATGTTAAGTGTGGCAGAGGTACAGTAAAAAGATACGGGGTAATATTTACCTGTCTGGCCTCCCGTGCAGTCCACCTGGAGTTAGCGCACAGTCTCAACACAGACGCATGTATAAATGCTATCAGGAGGTTTATATGTCGAAGAGGGCAAGTGAAGGAGATAAGGTCGGACAATGGCACTAACTTTGTGAGCTCTAATCGAGAGCTGAAAGAGGCCCTTCGGGAGCTCAACCAAGGGAAGATCCAGAAAGCTCTTTTGCAAGAGGAAATCAAGTGGACCTTTAACCCTCCCCACGGAGCGCACCATGGAGGTGTCTGGGAGCGCCTCATACAGCAGGTCAAGAGAGTGCTCTATTCAGTGCTTAAACAGCAAACTCTTGATGATGAGACCCTTCAAACGGCTATGTGTGAGGCAGAGGCTATACTAAACGATCGTCCCATTACCCCATCCAGTGACGATCCCAATGACATCGAAGCACTAACGCCCAATCACATCCTCCAGCTCAAAGGTAAACCAATAATGCCACCTGGTTTGTTCAGGAAGGAGGACTCATACACTCGTAAAAGGTGGAGGCAAGTGCAATACATCACAGACATGTTCTGGAAAAGGTGGGTCAAGGAATACCTCACTATGATGCAGAAGCGCCAAAAGTGGCACATACCACGGAGGAACTTCACAGTTGGGGACCTCGTTCTTGTGGTGGAGGATGCATCACCCAGGAACTCGTGGCTCATGGGACGCATCACAGAGACAATGGCCGACTCTAAAGGACATGTTCGCCGTGTTCAACTCAAGACAAGAACATCCGTTTTGGAACGGCCCGTCACCCGGCTGTGTCTGCTGTTGGAGGCAGAGTAAAGTCCCCATGTTCTGGAGTCTTCCCCGGCTCTACACTTACCCTGATATGGCCTTGCACCCACATGCACACACATGCACACACATGCACACACATGCACACACAAGACATTGCGACGCTGCATCGTGGCAGCGTGAAGAAACCTTTTTTCACATAAGAAGAGACATTTGACCTTTTTGAATGAACTGTTCATGCAAGTAAGCTTTTAGGCTTCCACTTTTTTGTGACTCATGGACAATTATGTTTTGCCCAACTGGATTTTGTATAACCAACAAGGGTCTATGGAATGTAAAAAAAAAGAAAAGCAAAAAACTTGTTTTGTTAGTATTATAACGGCTTCTTAAAGATAATTGATAATTGGTAATAGAGTATTACAATTAGGGGCCGGAATGTCGCAGCCGTTTTAATGAGGCTATTGATTTTCTGTTCGCAAAGATGTTTGAATCGTTTATTGTTTATTGTTTATGGAAATAGAAATGTTTTAAATGAAAGCTACATTTTGAATTAGTTTAGCATATTATTAATACTGTCTATGCCTAGGCTGCTTTGTTTTGTGATTACCTGCAGAGGTCTGTGGGCGTGCTTTACGCACCGCTCAGGTACTTAGGACAGGTGTGTGTATTGTTTTGATGAAGAAACTAAGTGTCAAGGGAAAGAGGCGGTGGGTTAAAAAAGTCTTTCGACCGCTTACTTTAGTTCACTCGTAACTCTCAATGATTTATTCGTTTGCCAGTATATTTTCCTTTATTTAGAAGAAAGTTTTGTTCCTTTTTGAGCTGTAAAATAAATATAATCATTTTTTGAAATCGCGAGTGCTTGGAATTGTTTGGAAGCGAGTCGAGCTACCTCGCCATCTGTACCCACGGCTCAACGAAGAACAGCCGAGACACTGGCTCTTAATAAAGCGTTCTATAAAATCACAGTTTGCAACATTATTTCACTGTGGGCTTTCTTTTCATAAGTAGTGATTACAGTTGGGACGTGACAGCTGACAGCTGTTACAGTTCGGACATCGTTGCAGACTCGCAGGTTAAGCTTCTCACAGTTCATATTTGTCCGAAAAATCCAGACTACAGGTTTTTTAATGTATGCCTATTGGTATTTGTAAGATTCAAATAAAAGGCTAATAGTCTAAATCAAAATTGTATTCATTTTGATGTGGCCCAAAACTAAATGATTTTCCATATGCTATTCATTTGGGGACAGTGTCAGACTTAAATTACATTCTTAAGTATGGGACTATAGGCGTAGTGCTATAAATATAGCAAAGTAGCCTATAAGGCTAAATGGTATAGTGTTTAAATCCGAGTTCAACGTTTCATTGTTTTATAATGTCACGTTACGCACTGCGAGAACGATCGGCAAGATAAATAAATAATTTCCATGCTGGCAGCATTCCACTCTCCTTAGCCTATTTGCAGTAAGAGTTTTTTTCGGCTCTCTGTTTTCTGCTGTAATAATTCAGACTGACAAACTCTTCCTCTTGAATGAAGTTGGCGACACACTTTTGTTTTACTCAGCTGCTCACAATCAGTCCGTTAGTGTAAAGTTAGCGGCACAAGATCAGTCCAGTCTGTGCGGAAGCAGAGTCAAATGACGGCCAAACGCCCCCTCTCATGGGGACGCGCACAGAGCCTGAAGCTGAAACTCTCGTTCAACATAAGAGGTTGATAACTGCCTTCGTGATACCGGTTAGCTCTGAGCGAGGGTATGTGTTATGTTGAACCAGATCAAAAAAAGAGAGCCGGGCTCTGTTGAGTTTGCTTCGTAGTATACCCCTCTAGAGGGGACTCATTAAGTGTGTTTAGAAGGACCACTTTTGGTCAAAGTGCCTTTTCTGTAAAAACAACAGGGCTATGGAACAGTATTCTTGTAGGTATTAGGCAAAGCAACACACTCAGTAGTTTTAAATCAGGTCTCAAGAAATGGCTAAAAACAAGGCAGCGATGTGAACATTTTTAGTCATTTATCTTATGTTTGGTGTTTTATGTTTACTTTATTATACATCTTGTTTTTTTTTTTTTTTTTTTTTTTTTCTTTCTTTGGTGTATTCTTTTAACTAGATATGCCTTCTTGGCCATGCAATATTGTGAGCCTATATTTGCACATTGGGCACCTTTTAATTGTATTATCAAATTCTTGTATTATTATTCATTTTAATCCTTTTTGTTTTTAGCTTAACACCAATTCCTGTCCAGGGACTACAGACGAAAATTAGCCATGTGGCTATAATCTGGCTCAATTGTATATTGTGCACTGTCCCTGCTAAATAAACAATAAATGAAATGAAAGGCAGCTAAACTGCAAGGCTATTATTCTATCCCGAAAGCTTCCACACAATGCTATGGCTCGCCAATTCGTGATTTGAAAGAAATCAGTTATATCAGGGTTTGACATCGTCTGTGTCTCGGGTTTGTGATTGGAGTCGAGTTTTGGCCAGATTCCAAGCTAAGTTTTATTGTTGAACTGTCTGAAGAAATGAATCCTTCTTTTTGTCAAGAGAACGCTCACAAGACAATGCAGTCTCATCTACAGCCTTTGACTGACAGAAAAATGCAAAGCACAACAATACCAGCGGAGACCAGCCAGAGGAACAATGTAAAGCTCAGACTTGCTGATTAAAAAGCGTCACCAACAATTAATAACATGTAACTGCTAAAACAATAGCACGCTGACATAAATCATCTGGTCTTATTGTTCATTTTGTCTCTTTCCCGTTGTTGCTCAACCTCTTTGTCTCGCTTTCCGATTTTCGATTTTGTGGTACAAGTTTTCACAATATGGCAACCTTCACATGAGAAAACAAGACCCCTTTAACCTGTAGTCAGACAGTAAGATCAAAGAGGTGGATCAGGCTCAGCATATCATATGTATAGGTGAGTAATCAAGCCTTATGGTGTGGTACTGGGTCAGTTATCTAACACTTTTATGGAAAAAACGAGGTTACTAAACTAATCTAATTAAAGGGGGGCAATCTAGCCAAAGCATTGGGACGATTATGCTCATTTAATAGGTTTAGCAGCTGTCCTTCATTTCTATTTCAAAACTGTACTTTTGCAGTAGATAGATGCAATGCACTGCAATTAACTAAAGGACAGTGTATCAAATGAGCAAAGTCATTATACCCATAATTAGCGGTAAATGACATCATTCTTTCCAGGGAACTTCCCGGGAAATTTGTAGAAATGGACAGACATTTGTGTGTGTGTGTGTGTGTGTGTGTGTGTGTGTGTGTGTGTGTGTTTGCTGCATATTGAGTTCCTCGTCCACAGTATCAGTTAGTCCTCCATCTATCTATTGTCTGCTTCTGCCCACCTTCTTACACCATCCATATGGTTATATGGGCATCTGAGCAGATGTATCTTGTATCCCAGGCACACACATAGACACAGACACACAACACACACACACACACACACACACACACACACACACACACACACACACACACACACACACACACACACAATATCCTGTGGCTTAGCAGGAGATTTCCCATTCTGAATAATCTGTGCCTTCAGCGACCGTGGTGATGTATAATGAGCCGAACACTAATTATTCTGCTGTGTATTTGTGTGTGTCAGGATGTGAGAGCAAGATTGCGTGTGTGCATGTGTATTTTTGTCCATTTAAACTTAATTGTCTTATGAGAGGCGAACATCACGTCTACATCACCTCAAGTAAATAATGAGATTCATGCATTTCTGAATGGCATCCTATTAAAAAAGTGGAAAAGTGTCAAGTGAGCAAGATGTTTTTTGTATTTGAGCTAATGGGCCATGCAGAGAACAAATGAGGCTCGTCATCCTGCTTTCCATTATTTTTTTCTTGGAGAGAGAGTCAGCTGTCATTCCTGCTATAACACTTTAAAAAATGTTATGTATTTTTATTTTTTTTCTTGGAACGTCCTTGAAAGACATTTTTTGCACGTTTTCTTGAATGCATTCCGTGACAGAGAGGAGAAACAACAACTCCATCATCTTCTTCAGAATAAATGACAAATCCTTGACATGTAGCAGCTCACGAAAAACGGTTGTCTATGTGGATCTGGCAACCATTCATTGCCAAGGTCTTGCGTTATAGCGTTGTGTGATTTCAACATAATAGAAGAGAAACCGTGTGTGTCCCCCGCATAGCCAGGTTTAAAAGAAAGTATGCACTATATGGATAGAAGAAAAATAGAAGAAATGGAATGGAAGAATTAGTTAATTGAATGGAAATAGGTTGTAAATGGTGCAAGGATAAGGCAGAAACATATGTGTGTTACCCAGCGTCATCTGCCCTTGAGTATGTGATTCTGAAAGTCCACTTCATTCATGGATGGTTTTTATTGCTGTATTTAAGAGCAGATGTTAAGGGAATTAGCTTGTTCTAGCGTTTTGTACAGATTTGTCTCGACTCCATTTTTGTTGCTCGGTGCACTTCTACACAGTATGTTGTGTGTCTCACCTGAAACCTTATGAACATTTATTTTTTCTAGTCAAGTGTATTTCCCTTTTAATCTTAACATAATAACACAACGGCACAATTTGGCCATTTATTTTAAAAGCACTTCCTCCATTTTAGGCTTTATTCACACAGATACCTAGCCTAGTCCTACCAGAAGAAAATTGAGCGGAAGTACGTAGGCGGGCGGTGCCAGGCTAACACTTTCCTTGGTTCCAGTGTTGTATTTAAGTTCCAGCCCATTGTTAGGATCACACTCCCTACTAATGAACTGAGTCATCCTGAGTCACCACATGCCAATGAGAACCAAAAGGGTTACATTACTGATACGTTTTCACTTCCTTGGTCGTGGTCTAGACTGAGGTGTGTGCAGCTTGTATGCATTAGTATTGAAACAATGCACTGTCCTACCAATGGCGGCAACAACCTCAAAAGTTATCATCGCACAAACAAAGAAAGAGAAGAGAACAGTACAGAAAGCAAACATGGCTAACACAACCTATATGAATTTGTCCGGAAAAGGTTGTATTTGTATTAGAATACACACAATTAATTTCAGTGAGAATCAATGTACGTAAACACAACTTTCCCTGTTTAATAAAACCTTACCTGACCTTTAATGTGGATGCGACGGCGGCAGCACTTTTTGTGTGATAAATCTTAAAGGGCAGTTACATCAGGAGGACGGAAATGCTGAAAGGAATAGTTAGGATAATGAGCCAACAAATAAGTTGTGTTTCTTTAGTTTCACTTTTCACAGTCGTAACAGTTTGATACGATCTCGTGGCTGGGTTATTTTGGTGTCTATGTGATGCGTCAATTGCAGTAAAGGTCAGTATACTTCCCATCAAAGCATTGGCACATGACAAATTACTTTGAAAAGATCAAAGCTCACTCCAAAAGTCTCATACAGTAAACAATCTCACCTATAAGTATTTTTAGATTGAATTTAATTATCTGCCTGTAACTGGCAGCTAACACCTTCTCGTTGCTCATTTCCTCCAAGTCCTAAATAGACTTAGTTAAAAGCTGTGGGAGTGTCAACACCCTGTAGCCAACCAACAGGGTGACAGTACAAAAGGCACAGCGCATTTTATTCTCTTGAAGCTGCTCTGCTTTGTCCCCGAAAAAAAAAAAAACCCAAACTAAATACACAGGGTTGCTCGATGTTGCTGTTACCCCCTCGAGTGTGACTTGCCAACCAATTAGTCACACAGCTCACGCCTTAAGCAGAGTAGGAAAGGGTGAAATGTGAGAACAAACACCTATTCGCGGCGCCGTGCTGTGCGGAAGGATGCCTGGCTTGCTAATGCACCAGGAAATGTTAAAAAAAAAAAAAAGTTGGACGCAGAGCACCAAATACACTTTGAGAGGCTTTGAAGGGAAGGGAGGGTGAGGGACTCAAAGGAGGGATAAAACAGACTACAGAGGTGTTGGCATAAACCCTGCAACACTCATGTCATGTATTTCTGCACCCTCCCTACACCTTAAAAGGTACAGTTTGTAGTACCGGAATATTTAGTAGCATAAAGTGGGGAGATTCTAGATGCAATGCTCCTTTGCTAACCCTTCCCTTTTTGAATAATTGCAGAAGCGTAGGTGGCTTTCAAGGACACAAAGCTAGTTACTAAAGATGGCATCATCCACCTCTGGCTTAAGTCTTTCCACAATATTAAGTGATGAGGTGAAGCTGTGTTGAGTTATGTATTTATTCGAAAGTACCTATTCTTTGTCTTCCTACGGGTGTATTTCCCCAGGACGCCAACTATCAAAGCGCATATGGACACTACGTTTGTCAGCTCTGTGTTATTGTAGAAACATGGTGGTGCAACATGGCCTAGCGCCCGGCTCCTATGTGAATGTAAAAGGCTCAGTCTAAGGTAATAAAAGACACAATAGGAAATTACACAGATGGAACCACACTTAGGAATATTATATTCAATTTGTACCAAGTCTGTTCTGAAAAATGCCAATAGATTCTACAAACTGTACCTTTTAAATATACACTCAGAAGCATTCAAGCGCACAACACACTCTTCTCTGTGCTGTTTGGCGTTTTATCTACTACAAAATGTAAGGCGGTAAAGGCATGAAAAAGAACGTATGTTCGCAGTACCAAATGGGAAGTGGGGTGAAGGAGGGAATAGTTGAGGAGGTTTGAATCCATATTTATTAACCTGGGGAATGAATAGTTGAGTGGAACGATGTCTGCACGGATGAAAAGGTGTAATTTCCAAGACATCTGCGGTAAATAAAGTGTTGTCAACACAGCGTGTACGATAGGCTTTGCATACCAACAAAATAGGGCTTGCTGCTAAGGCTAGACTGAGTTGAAAAATGGAGCGCTAGTGAATGATTTTGTATTTCTAAGGGTAGATACAAAAAGGACACCCCATAGACTTCAATCCGAGGTAATCACTGTGTTGAAGACAGTCATCTGTGAAGCCATTTTTTACTCTTCTTTTTGTACATCTGAGTGGTGGAAAAAGTCACAACTGGTGAAAACTCCTTTATTCACATTTTACCATAAGGAAAGGTTTGTCATCTTGGCACATGTGTTCTTTCTTACCCGGAAGTTAAATTGATAACTAAATAAAAATAAAATTTCCCTCTTTTTCCATTTTGTTTGGGGCTGTAAATGCAGCTTGGACAAAGTGAATGTATGAGGTGATCATGGTGCTACTTTTAAAGACATGGGATCACCAATGTTGTTCCAATTGATCCTGTGGGAACCATTAATATCTGTACTAACTTTTGGCCAGGAGCTGCTAAAAATATTTCACAGGATAAATAGAAACTTTGGATGTTGAGGCTATAGATAAAAAGGCAGGGATTCACTAAAGTCGAAATGAGTAGGCCTCTGGGGTGACACTGGAGGACTGCACAATATTTCATGGCAACCCAACAGTTGGTACACTTCAAGCATTACAAAACAAGACAAAGGTTGGTGACCAACATGCATGCATTGCCAACCGTTAGCATGGTTTAAAAGCATTGCCCTTCTGCAAAACAGACATTTTATGCAACCATTCCAGTGTATGTTAAATTCCTGAGGGAGTCGGTTACCTACTTTCTCACAGACATATGTACAGCTGTAATTGTGCTGTGAATTGACAGTATGGCATCTAGACTGCAAACCATTACTGTATATTACTTGACAATATCGCTCGGTATTATTTTGTTGTTTGGCTGATAAAACCCTATGTGTTTGAAGGCTTGGGTTGTTCTCATAGATCCTCTGGTTGACTGGTAGAAACCAGACCTCAGATGAAGGAGGTATATTGTAGAAGAGTGGAAACACTAACACTGAAGTGACAGGCTAACTCCGTGGCCCTGTTGCTAAACTGTAGTTGGTGTGGATCAATTAGGCGTTGGCTGAATGTTAACAAGGACGCACTCATTTCCTAAGCACGCTTGTTTACTTCATGTCGTTCAGGGGGGGGGGGCAGAGAGATGGAGGTAGACTTGTAAACACAGACACCTTTGGGACGGACAGGCAACAGAAATTAAGCGATAGAAGGAGGAGGGGAGACGAGGGAGAGATGTACATTTGTTTTTCAAGTGAGAACATTTTACCATTGGAGGGGGATTATTCTCCTCGTTTCCAAAGCTGTTTTCATGTGTCCGCATTTATTAGAATCAAGCTTCGATGCCTCGAAAACAAGTGAAAAGCATTAAGAGTTTTAGGAGAAAGCGGTCCCACAACACTGGCAGATTGGCAGGATGTTGCAACAATTATATTCAGACCTCGAAGGTGGGAATCAGTGGAAGAGTTTGACAGATAGAGAATGAGTGTGTGGAAGTGTTGAAGGGAGGAAACGTGGGCAAAGATTGTGGGCTAAAAAATACCATGGATGATGGGGAAAGAAATCAATGGCGTGGCAGGGAGAGATGGAATAAAACATTCCCAAAGTGTTGCTATTTCTCTTCTTTCCCTTACCCATTCCCCTCTATCCCAGAAGTGCAGGCAGTGTTTTGCCAATTTACTGTGACCACACATGCCCTTTGATCCCTTTCTCCGCGGATGGACGCATGAATGGTAAGTGGAAAGATGTTTAAATACAGAGGGGACTAGCTGAGGAGGAGGACAGATGTGCTGATAGATTGACAGAGGGAAATGGAGGGGTGAAAAAGAAGCATGAATACATGTTTCTTAAAGTAGAGCGGAGTGGAATACATGTTTTTTTGAACGCGGTGAGCAAGATAAATGGAAAGAGAGCAGGGGACACAATTGTTCTTCATGGGCTTCAGGTAACATCCATCCTGAGAGGTTTAGGCCCCTAGAGCTTTCAA
This sequence comes from Ammodytes dubius, assembly GCA_026122265.1. Taxonomy (NCBI): domain Eukaryota; kingdom Metazoa; phylum Chordata; class Actinopteri; order Uranoscopiformes; family Ammodytidae; genus Ammodytes; species Ammodytes dubius. Next base: position 30,031 of record JAOPFK010000202.1, on the reverse strand, counting down.
AGCTTCCAACATTTGTTTGGTGAAGATTTCCCCAAAAGGCAGAAGCTAAAAGTGACCCTATTGTTGTTATTTCTTCTTTATTTGTGTCTTCACAATCTTGAAAGGGTTGCCAAAAGCTGCCATGATAGAAATTGGAGTGAGTCCTTTGATAAATAAAGTAGTCAGTGCCAGAATTCGGCTTTGATTTGCGCCCAAACCCAGCAGAAAGTTCCAGATCATCTAGAAATATTTTGCAATGTGCGACCACTGTACTGGTGTTGGGAAAGACTCAAACTCCGGGCTGCAGGCGTCACCCATAGAGCTTGGGGAAAAGAGTAAGTGAAAGATTTTCTCGGGGAGAGAGAAAGCAGGTTGCACCTAGTTGCTGAGATCAAAGTGAGTCGCGTTATTTTATCGGTCTGATGTTTCCTGGTACAGGGCGGGGGGGGAAGGAGGAAATTCACAGGATCAAAGCTGAGCGGTTGTTGGCTGTGTTTAGTTGTGTGTGTGTGCGTGTGTGTATCTTAAGTGTGCGTGTTTTTAACTGGCTTTCACATTTTCAGTTGTAAAATTTAACCGCGCATATCCATCACCAAGGGCGTACCTGCTGTAACGTTATTGCCTGAACTCACTTTTGCTAAATGTTTCTGTTCATGAATTTTTCTATCCCTGTTATTTTGCTTGACGTAAAGCTGAACTGATCAATATTTTCATATTAACACTGGATGAAAGGACAACATGTAACGTGAAAGGTCTTTAAGAAACTAAATAACTAAGGGAGCCAGATATTTCCCTCAGGGGTCGGTTAGGACACAAAAACAGTGATAAAAGAGACTGTTGGACTTACTTTCATCATGTGGACACAAACACGACTCCACATGAATGCTAATGTTGCTCTCTGCGGGCTAGCTGTCTGAATAGATGAATGCCTGCTATCATGTTCGCCTTAACAAAAGGTATTAGTGTCACTTTTAACAGTGTTCATTCCATTTCAGTTTCAAGGTTCTTGTTTCCCCTCTGCATGTCATTTCTATAATGTAAAGCACTTTCAGCTTCATTGCTTGTATGAAAGTCGCTATACAACATAATATTAGCATTATTACTGATAAGCAGTTGTACCTTTTTCATCTTCACTTCAAAAGTGAAGTGTATATCTCTTTACATAATGGGTATTTCATGTTAAGTATGAATAAGTGGAGACACTACACAATCTGCCTTCTCCTTAACAAACCCATGAAAGAAAAGGAAAGTTCTTGCAGTGATGACTAAATGTGTTTTTCTACAAACAAACCCCAGGGTCGGCCATAAATGTTAGCTCAGACCCAGATGTTGTAGCTGAGCAGCAATAACTGCTTACACCAGCATATAACTGAAACATCTTAAACAGACATAATTGTGCACATTGACATTTCTCTGTGGCCATTAAAAATCCACTGTTTAATCTACTGTAAAAAACTACAACTCAGCGCCATGCAGTGCTGTTTTCTTTGACAAACACAATCCATCACTGTTATCATTCAGATAACTCTGCTACTCCTCCCTAAAGTGTCTTCTACAATAAAACCACACAGTCACTGCATCTAAAATACTGCTATTCTGACAGAATACAATATTAAGAACCGCTTTGTGTATCTAGCTAGATGCCACTGTCAGCAGGTAAGATACTTCTGCTCAATGCAAAAAAAAACTATGAGCGTGGCTTAGTTAGGAAAGCTGCTATACACGTGCTGTTCAACATGATATGTTATGTTAGGACAGTGTGTCTGAGGCTCTTTTGGGGGATTTTTTTGAAAATAATGGTTTGCCTATGATGCCTGTGAAGGTAAGCTAATCCCCCAGCAGCAGCAGACAGCTTTGTGGTGAACACAACACAGGGTTTAAAACTCTTCATATTAGCTGTGTGAGGAAAAAAAAGAGGTAGGCATATCAGTACTATGCTTTGAACCAGGTCATGTACTGTATTTAATAGACGTGTGTTCTCATCTGTGTGGCAAATGAACCAAAAAAATTAAAGAGACAAAGCCTTGATGGATGCAAGTACACATGGAAGATGGAAGCAGAAGAAAGCACAAACCCATCTTGGCTGAGAAACAATCGCTAACACTCAGCAAACACGCCAGACTAACAACATACTGACACCACGCTGAACCTTCTATTTGTGTTCATGTACTTGTTTTTGTTTACATCATTTCCAATTTAAAATATTCAGTAGGCCTTGCCTTCGAGAGAAACCAGATTGCCTTTAATGTAATTTTCTCTTTCTTTCTTTGCCCATGCCTTTTGGGTTAGACTGGCTTCTCTTTGTAGCTTCCAATTTAATCTTTTTGGTGTAGAATTCAATTTCACTTCTTGGTTCCTGTCCGTCCTCTTAAGATATCACCTTTGTTTTAACTGTTGACCGATTGCTCTACAGCTGTATCTGAGCTGTGTTAAAACTGTCTTACAGCGGATACAACTAAACATGTATTTGCTGCTCCTGCTTCACCTTCAAAGTCCTCCGCCAGTGAGCCAGAGGGGGGCTTTTATTGTGAAGCAGTAAAGGAAGCAGGAAGGAGCACACCTATCTCAATCAGCCCTGAGCACACCTGCTCTCAATCAGTGCTGATTGAGAGCAGCCACAAGCCCTGTATCATGCAGTCCACACAGACACTCAGGTTGGCCAGTGACATGTTTGAACTGTGGGGGAGACCATCATGTGGTGTCGCCAAAATGCCCTAAAAGGAGAAAGGAAGTGTGGACAAGATCAGAGTGGGAACTAAAATGTTGTATGCACAAGTTGCAAAGAAGTGGGAAAGACAAAAGTGAAACGGTGGCAGAAGAACATAAGGAGATGGAGAAGAAAAGAGTATCGGAGGAGAACATATGTGGGGATAAGAAACGGTTCTTGACGTCTGTTGTGAAGGTAATAAACGGTGCTGTGGAAATACAAGGGAAATCAGAGAGAGAATTAAAATGGTGTTGGATGCTGACAGAGGATTTTTTGGGATATTTTGGATATCTCTGGAGAGGAACACTGCAGACACTGCGCTGAGGGATGGATGTGGAGATCAGCAGTGTTTGAAGATTTGAAGTAGGATGTAAAGACAGTAAAGGAATTAATATCTGTAATAGATACATGCATTAGACATTACAGAAGATATGTATCCAGTAGATGGCGGTAATGCAAAGACTAAGGATGCCAACCGCCATAAAACACAAAAGAAGAAGACACAGGTTGGTTCACCAGTGTCCCAGCTCAATCTCTCCCCCAAACCTAGTGTACATCAAGACAACCGTGAGTAAAGCTACCTTACTCTCATCCACTCGATCTGCTTGAAGTCAGGGTTGGGCCTGGCTCTAATGCATCGTTTTCAGTTTTTTCCTTTTTTTAAAATTTGTGTTGTTGTGATTCTCCATGTGTTCATATAAATAGCACACATGTACAGCGAATAAGTGACACTATGCTCAGATGTTAGTATGAATCCCAAATGTGCATATATGGTGATGAGGCTTAGGGAGAAAGAAATATGAAACCAAACACATGGTAGTCATTTGTTATGCTAGGCTGCATTTTGAATTACACTTTCGTATAACTTCCTGTTAACAAGTACATCCCCTTAGTGCATGGGTCAGCAACTATCAAAAGAACCATTTCCAAAAATGCGTCTGAAGCCGCAACAACACTCTTTGCTAAAAGGCAATGTATGTATTTTGAACTCTCTTGGTTTTGTTTTTCATGTCTGAGAATTGATACAATGATATTTTAATGAAAGATTATTTGGTGTATTCTCTGTGCTTGATTGGCTTTCAACGCTTTACAACAGAGTGAGCTGCAACAAAACAGCAGTAGTGAAGTTTGGAGGAGATTGGTTCCACTTCTTAAAAGGACATTTGCTGTGATCTGCTTTGCCCAGCAGTTCTGAAATGTCTCTCTTTCTTTCATCCTCAGCCGGATAATTTTTTTTCAGTGTGCAGTTTCTAGGAAATGTATTTCAATATAGCTTTCTGGTTGTTTGATAATGTCTCACTGCAGATCAAGCATACGGCTGAGCCCCTCATATTGGTGGTAAGAGCAAACACATCTATGCACTTTTAAATTCCCTATCTTCCTCTGCGACTTTGAATTGTTCAGTCAGTCAACACTGGCAATATTGAATTTAGTTCATTGAACCTGGTCTGAATCATGGCTCGCTCTTGAACTTGAAATGCATAAAAAAACACATCCACTGAAAAGCAGTGGCTTGGCTGGTGTAAGGAACTTCTCCAGAAAGGCTCTAGGACAAATGCCCAAAGCCTTATTTTGTCACACTATCTGACTGTTATAAAACAGATCACCTGATCAAATATGTTTAAAATCAACTCATTTAAGTCTAGTTATACGAGTCAATTGCACAACGGTCACTGGCAATGGAATTGTGTCAGACTCAGGCTCCTACCCACAATGCAACATAAAGAACAGGAGAAAGAAAGAACACACATGGGAAAGATATTCTCTGATTTAGGCTACATAAAAGGAGAATAGTGCAAAGAGACATAAATAATTCAAAGAAATTTAAATTGTAGTGTCGTGGTAATCTGTGGATTTGCTTGCAGGGATGAAATACATTTGTGGGAAGCTGTTAAACTTGGTGTTACTCCATTAAATTTTATTTAATCCTCCTCCGTCAGAGTATAGACTCCTCCACAAAGGAAGAGTAGTTTGAATAAACAGTGAATATATTGTCACAAGAGCAACTGGATTAACAAGTTTGATAACTCACAGTCAACACTGATACAGTTAGCAAGTAACCATTTCCTTCCTTCCATATTCAGTGACTGTTTTGAATAAAATGATTTACAATTCTGAGATCACAATGCAAGGAGGGAGTAAATGAACCAGTGAAGACGATAAAGAAGCCTGGAGAGCTAATATGGCTGGCTGAGCAGTGCTAGAATGTTATTTTTCCCTGGCTAGCACCTTAACCGTTACATCACTGGCAAACAGTTCACCAACACTGCGATTAATCACTTAATTAACAAGCTTATAGCACTGCATTTTTTGCGACGACATGCGTATACATTTAAAGTGTTGTGACTGAGCTTCCAGACTTATAATAAGGAAACAAGTGTTTTTAAACATTTGAAAGACACATTTCGTAAGCAGAACTATAAAGTTAGCCCGAGTGTCACAGTGTATACATCATTCAGTCACACAGGTGTGCTGAAATCTGATGCAGAGTGGCACCCTGCCAGGCATAAACACTTATCTGCACAGATTGATGCTGGCATTTCTGCATACAGATGCCTGAGGCATTTACTTAATACAGTCCTTAGCACTTCATCACTGTTCCACCTCATCAGGAATCATTATCACGTTGAAATAATCAATATTCACCACACATCACTCTCTTCTGTCTCCGGCCTTGACTGGTGTCGGCATAGCAACATTCCACTTCCTCTAAATTACGGTGTGGCGGCCAATCAAACACAAGCAGTGACCCTGGAGAGACAGCGATAACAAATCAGCTTCAGAGAGGCACAGTGTGAGTGTGTATGTGTCAGTGTTGGGTGATGTGCAGCGCTGGACATTCACATCCTCATGTCTTGTTGAGCACAGCCCTTTTGACTTAAGACTTTTTCATACTCGTGATGGCCCAAAGCCTCCGCCATTTTCTACCACCTCAGCTTGTCCTTGTCGGCTTTATACCATCTGGAGACATTTCTATGTTATTTATCTCTTCCGCTCAGGTTTTATGATACCGCTTCCTCTCTGATATAAAGTGTACTACTTTGTCCGTCTCTGAACGTCTCTGTCGCAAAGACATGTAGGAACTCTGCAATGTCCTTCTGTTCCCTCTACCTTTGGCAGCAAAGAAATCCATACAGGTTAACGATGGACTTGTCTTTTTTTTTTCTTTTTTTTACCAACCTCTAAATGTATGTATTCATTTATATGATCACGCACATCCAGCACTCCAGAAGTAACACAAGATTTGCAGGATGGCCATGATTCCCTTTGAACATAGTAATTGAAGGAAAGGGTTCACATTATGCTAAGTACACTTAAATGTTAACAAAAGGGTAGGATGAGCATATTTACACCTTGGAAATTGCAAGCTTAGCATAAAGACAGGGGCTAACACCTAGCCTGAACCTCCCAAGTTAAACACATATGACTACTAGCACATATATAGCTCATTGATGAGCTGTATACTTTGTTCAATCCATATACAGGAGATCAGTGTGCCCGGCTGCTGGTAGCAAAGATATCAAGATATCAGAACACGTAACTTCACATATACCACATCTCATCTGCCCTTTACATTTTTTTTCTTTTACTCCTGCTCCATGCTAAGCTCTGGTAATTATAACCACGGCATGGCTCTAGCTTCATGGTGAGCGTGCACACATGGAATTGATAGCAATGTTCTCTGCCAACTCTCAGCACGAAAGTCATCAAATATAGCCTATTTTCCAAAATGTAACTCCTTTTAAAGCAAGTTTACTAGTGCTGGGAGCCTTCGGTACTCACATATAGGCCTAGGGTGATCTATGCTGTACCAGTTTGTTAGAGAAAGGAAACAGATTTACCATGTTTAAAACAAACATGGCTGTGCACAAAATGTGCAGTGTAGTCCTACCAGGCAAACTTTAGCTTTGATAATAATATGGTGGCTGAAATATCCATAATATCAAATAACCTGGGTCTATGCTCCCTTTTTGATTATTTCTCTTACACTGCGTTCCAATACCCATACTCTACTATTTAGTATGGTAGAAAAAAGATTTAGTATATCCCGATTCTTGTGGCCAGATTTAGGATGGTTAGAAAGACCCAGATGTCTACTACTACATCCGATTTTTAGTGTTGAAAACAGCATCCTAGTTTGGCGATTCTGACCCATAATCCAGTAATCCATAATCCTGAAGTGACGTCACATCAACAGAGCCTCCATATGAAAACAAACGGGGACGCGACGGATATAAAAGCAAGAGGCAAGATCAAGGCGCAATATTATGATGAAATAAATAAGTAAAAGTATGTCCCAATTGTATGCCTACTGCACCCTAACTAACTTGATTATTTTTATCGTCATATGTAGTATGTAGAATAGAAAAAAGAAAGCATTATGCGATTCAGAACGCAGGGTTAGTTTCCGTCTTTCTCAGTTTGTCCTATTTCAGTCATTATTGTGGCATGGCATCCCTCCCTGTCACATCTGCTCCTACACTTAATCCCCTTATGGCTAACAACAGCCAACCTGTGGGGAATTGGAGGCTCACTCTTTCCCTCTGAATATTAGAATTTTTTGATTTTCTGTGTCAGTGAGTGCTTGTGTTTGTGAAAGGACATACGTGCATGCGGCTGTTTGCAGCTGTAATCTGAATTGGAAGCTTGAAAGCAGGTGTGTGTGTGTGTGGTAGGCCTACCATGCAGCCTGACTCTGAAACATAGGAATTAGAGTATGCTGGGTAAATAAATATGTTGTCTCTCATGATGGTACTGTTGAGCTAATGTTTCAAAGCCTTTTCCTTTTTTGAATATCTGTGCAATGTTTTTCTTGTTCTATTTGGAACCCTGTAAAGCGCTTTGAGTACCTTGAAAAGCGCTATATAAATCCAATCAATTATTATTATTATTTGCCTCCTCCTCTTTCCTCTCCACTTATTCATCCCTCTTTCTTTTCAGTGTCAACCACTATAATCTGTTATTTTCTACAATAAATACTGAATACTTGATTATTTTCTACAATAAATACAAAAGTTCTCATATCTTGAGTGTATAGGTAGATGTTTTGGGATGTATCTAATCAAATGTTTCAATCTGAAATTTTGGAGTCACCAATAACTGTTTGTCCTGGAGTGAACTTGCTTGTCTCATTGTCTTGATTTAAGAAAATATGTTTTTCGGTTAATATCAATGATGTTTATTATCTGGACATTTTTTTGTTAATTTAACATTAATGAGTTCCAAATACACAGCTGTTGCAGGTCTGCACTGACGAACCTTTAAACTGCTTAGGTGTCTCTACTCCATCACTAATGTTTTCTTTCCCTAATGATGTTTTGTTCATGCCAGAGTGAGATAATGTTTACAGCAGACTTGTGCTATTGTATCATTTTCTGTTTATTTATTTATTAATTAAATGTTTGCCAAGCTGTGACCATGGCTAGCATAGACAGTCAGTTGTTGAACCCAATGAATCATGGTCCCCAGAGGATTGATTTGAATTACTATGATGATCCTCAAACTTTTCATATAGCTCCACCAGCAGGGCAGGGTGTTTTACTTAACCAGTGAAATAGCTTTTTTTAAGTCTTTATTGAACATGTTAAAAATAATACAAACTAAATAAAACGAATGAGCAGTAAAAAAGGAAAGAAATAAAAAAATAAAAAAATAAAATGGAATCCTCAGGATCCTAAGCATCAAATACACAACTCAACTAATATAGTTCATGTTCAAAAGGGATAGGAAGAAGTTAAGAACAACTTTTCTGATCTCCCCCTCCTATTTTTATAGTTGTTTACAAGAAATAATAAATGTTTAGCTCAACATCAGGGAGAATTTGCATGTTGAAAACATTATTTCTAACTGACTGGACCTTGAGTCCGTCCTCAATGCCACCATGAGTTGACATTTGGGGTTTTGACAGAGACTTGTATCAATAACTATTGATGGATTGTCATTGGATTTGGTTTTAGACATTCTTGTCCCCCTGAAGAGGAAATGTAATCTCTTTGGAAATCCCTTCATGTTTCATCTTGCTCCGGCTTAAAAACCTTTTGATTTATCCAATATTTGGGTATTGACTGAACACCTGAGAGTCAGCCACTGCTGTGCTTTGTGTTTAGTGCTATTCCACAAATCTCAGTATGCTAACCGTTTAGTTTAGTACACTTGGGAAACATTGATAACCAACAGTTAAACATCCTGAAGTTAGCATTGTCACCGTGACCTGAGGTAAACATATCAGCGATAGCAATAGACTGATATTGTCAAAAGTGATGACTCTTTTTGAGGGTTGTAGTTAGTGTTGTCTTTTTATCTTAAAATATATTTCTCGCACTAACTATGTCCAAATTGCTAGCTGGGAATAGAGATAGACATGAGTCATAATACCAGAATCCAATTCAAGACCCAAACGTTTCTATGGAACTTCATTTTTGGCTGAGACGGGCATTCATTTAGAAAACCATTCTCTCCATAGAAATGCTATCGCTGTCTCGTTTCCTCAGAAAATATAAATATCAAATGAAGCCGAGCTCTTTTAATGGCCTTTCTGACCATCAGCATTCCATCAACCCTCGTTATCCCCCTGCACTCTTCCTCCATTTCCTAAATGTTTTTCTTCAGCAAACTCATCTATCGTTTATCTGTTTGGCATTAGTCAGGCATCGACCCATCTCATTTCAGCATTTGCATCAAGTCATTAGCTTGCTCTTGCATTTGTTTAATTGTTCCTCTCCCTCTCTGTGCTGTCCTTGGTGTTTCCGGACATTAGTACATTTCAGATAATGAGGTTGAATTCTGCACTTTGTTTCGCACACTTCTAATGGATAACAATCTCTGACTAAAAGTAATATAACAAGTTGAATCTCCTTGTTCCACGTCTCATCATGTGCTCTCATTGTCAAAATCAGCTTGTTTTACAATTTCAGACAGCTGAAGAGCTTCATGAGCTACCTTAGATAACAAAGAAACCAAGCAAAAGAACACTGCTAAAGTGCATTGGATCCTGGAAATACAGAACTGTGTGTGTGTGTGTGTGTGTGTGTGTACTAGTTATTGATTTTCTTTCCCAGTTTGCACTGAACAGAGCCTCATCCAGCTTGGTTTTGTTGAAATATCTGTTCATCTTTTCCGTTTGATTTAATGAAGCATTAACTCAAGTGAAAAGCAATTGTAGCTGAATAATCTTTTCAAGGTAAAATGAAAAGAATTTTACCAGCCACAGGCTGTCAAAAAGGAAACATATTCTCCTGAGATCAATCATGTGTTGAATAGGAGTATATTTTTTACCATTGCTTTAACAAAGATTTTCAAACGGCTGCTTTTGTAGTGTACTATTGTATGAAAAAATATATTTATTTTGAGAACCACCAGGGAACAAGAGATGTGTTGCTTTCAATATGTGGGCGTTCAGTGGGGGCGCCCTTAGCTCAGTTGGTAGGGCGTCCCCCCCATGGGCCTCGGCCATTAGCGGACCCGGGTTTGATTCCAGCCCGCGGTTGTTCTCTGCATGTCACTCCCCTCTCTGCCCCATTTCAACACTGTATCTACACTATCAATAAAGCATAAAAATGCCCAAAAAATATATATCTTTAATAGCGTTCAGATAATAGATGCACTTTTTTTTATAACAAGCCAACTCTAGCCAAAAGTCAAGAGAGCACATTCAACTCAAGGTATATTGTGTTTATGTAACATCCCAGTGTGTGGAAAGAAGACCATGCGCATGATGCTTTAGAGCCCTGGATATCACACGCTCGAACAGGTCAGGACTTTGTATCCACAGTGTTGGTCTCCTGTGACCTGGGTCTGATGTAGGCCAAACACACACACAGACAGGATAAAAGCCCTTCATCATACTGTCATCTGCTCCTTTCAAGGACAAGAAGCAACCGAATGTGTTTAACCCTCAACTGAGCAAGGTTTGATGAGTGACTCTAAACTGAGCCACGGTAAGACTTGCCATAAAAGTACGGCCACCGAAAAAACAGGCTTTTGGACACGCTTGAAGCTCCTGCTGTTAACTGCATCCAACAGTGTGTCTTTCAGGCAGTTTCACAGGCCTTTAAACTTAAGTCACTATTGCAATATTGATTGGTAATTCTTACTAGCTGAGTGAGCTCACTATCAACCTTTTTAGTGGACTTGCTTTTAAAGACACTTGCTCCAATACAAATAAGCAATATGGCTGCATTTTAATTCTTAATCTCTTTCTCTTTCACACAACTATCATACAACTTTTACATTTTGGGAATACTGATTCATATTGATTGACAATTGTATATAACCAAGATAGATCCTGACATCATTTGAAAAATTACAAAACAGTAGTTCCAAATCTGTTCAAACTATCTTGATGATTCCTGATTTTTACCATTAATTTTTTTAATAGTTTACTACATAAACATTTAATTATTAATCTAAAATGCACGACTTATACCTACAATTTAGATGAGTACCTGCAAATGACTAATTTGTTCAACATTTAAATTACTAAACTATGCCCTCAAGGTACGATTCATCATTTTGCATTCAAGGTACAGTTGCTGCTGCTGCCGCCCAGTGCATGCAACAGCTCTTCTTTATGTTTTCATTTGTGTTCGTCTGTAAATCACACACACTGCAAACAATGGGAAAAGTTAAACATTTATATCTAATGTAACCTTGTTTTTTTAAAGTTAAACAACAACAGTTTATCTTATTATGGCAGAAACTGGGTTTGACACAGTATTGTTAGAGTCCTACAGGTTGACTTGGGGATTTGAATGTGGATCGACCTCTCAACAACATATTATACAGCAGATGGTTTTATCCTTAATATGTGCCCAGGAAATGACTAACTCAGGGTTGTTTTGCATGATTTATTACGCTGTGCTCATTTTAGTTATTCTTTTATTCGAATGGAAGCAACGGATCTAAATCATAATTCTCAAAACAGCTGGGATTTTGTAGAGTACAATGGTGCTAGTTTGGCACGTACAATCTAGGGAGAAAACTACATCTTAAAAAGCAGATGGGAAAACTTAACTTTTTGCATTATAATATGCCACATAACTGAAAGGCACACTAAGGGGAAAAGACAAAACATATGTCAGCCTGTTATGCAGCTTAAAGAGAAGAACTATCCTCACTGGAAGTTACTGACACAAATCCTCTGATATCTTTTGAGTTTTTAAGGTGTCACCGGAAATTTCAACACTGTTCATTAAGTGCTATTTCTGAATCTTTTTTTTTCTAATTGTTAGCTTTTCTCTCAGTTACATAACCATGAGGAACACCGGGATTAATGCTCACCGATGTCATGCTCTAATGAATGCCCCCTCTAACAAAATGTTTGAGCTATAGGGAGGAAATAGCTATAACATAGACTTGTCAAGACAGTTAAAATTATTTTGGGTCAAATATTTTCGGTTAAAGTAATATTAATATCATATAGAAGGACATAGAAAAACATGTAGGGAACACTTGAGAGGCGTGGAAAAATAAGTAAGCAACACAAGCAATCGCACAGAGAACATTTCAGTTGGAGTATAGTAGAATAGAGTAGCGGAAAAGAACAATGGCAAGTTCCAGTTCAGCTCAAGGTGTAACCGGCTGACAAAAGAAGAAAAGAGCTGATCTAAAGAGTGAAGAAAATGACAAAACTGCCCTTTTCCCTTTGCCATGTGCCGCGTGAAAACAGGAGAAAGGAGGGAACAACAGGCCTGAGAAGAGGAGTTTGCTCTGTTTGGGGAAATAAGGTACAGAACCTTATGTTCTCCTCGCAAGAGAAAAGGAAACAGCAGGTCAAGATAAAGAAGCAGAAAATTGTAAGTTTCCTCTAAGCTATGAATGTTTGGTATACAAACCCAATTCCGAAAAAGTTGGGACATTACGTTAAATTTGAATAAAACAGAATGTGGTCATTTCAGAATCCTTTTAAGATGTCAACAATGAATGTCCTCAGGTTCCAAACGCTTACTCAGAGTTGTTAAAAGAAAGGTCGATGTAAAAAAAGTGGTAATCATGCCCCTGTCCTAACTTTAAAGGTCTATCAGTTTATCAATTTAAACAAATACATACGATCTGTTTGTACTGTTATCTATTGAATACATGTCAAAAAGGATTAGGACATGATCAAATTCTGTTTTTATTCTCATCTTACATAGGGTTGTATAAAAGATAGACAAGACAGGAGGACTGGATAAGATAAGAGATGACTTTGAAGACCAAGGACTGTTCTGGTATTCCAGGCCATTGACCACCACTGACAAGGTCTTCCATCAGCTGGGCAATACTCTGATCTGATATCTGAAATGGCTTTTCAACCCTCTGAGAGAGGTAGACGATGAAATAAGAAAGGGATCTCGAGTTCCTCACAGTTTTGAAGAGGAGAATTTATTGTTTTGTTATTATTTGATTGTTGTGCTCCACACCATGTACTATGGTCGAGAGACGTAATTAAATAAATGAAATGGAAGAAACGGCACAACAAGGAATGAAATTGGATGGGAATGACGATCAAATATTTTGGAAAGATTCCAGGCCATGTTTCATTCTCGAATTCCTTTTCCACTTGGTATTATTATATGATCTATATTCATAAAAGCAAATGTAAAGAATGAATGTTGTGGCATGTTGCATGCTGTTAACGTGCGAAACATTCTCTGCGGTAGGAATTTGATTGCGGTCTGAGAAACTTGAAGATGGGGAATTTGGATTGTTTTTTGGACGGTATGCAATGTATACAATGCAGAAGTATCATGACCGTGGGCAAGGTCATCACCATGGGAAAGGAACGCTGTCGCTTGTGGAAACATCATTAGCTTAGGTACTCGCATCATCTGTGTAGATGGCAACAACAGTATAGCTAGTGTAACATTCCTCGTATAGCTCCTGCTCTTCAACAGCCATCTGAGATGCAAACTCCTTTCATTCAGTGTACATTGATACACTGAGGCTACTTTGCGTTGGCTAATACATGTGTGAGTACTTAGTTCCAATGCACTTGCTGAAGCAAAGTGGCAGTATATGGTTGAGTGCATAAAGCAAACACCCACTTTGCCTTTGTTCTTTTTGTACATTTAGCCAAGACCTGATCATTTCTTTTCATAATTGTTACCCTTGACTACCAGTGTTTGAGCTCCTACCTCTCTGGACATGGTCACTTTATAATGACGTGACTGACAAGAGTCATAATTGCTACAGCAGCTAGAAGGGTTTGTGACTTGTACATTTGCTATTAATAACAGCTGTTAGCTGAAATGAATCATGACGATATAAGTCATAGCCTATATACATGTGTATATAATTGAATGGATTTTTCATTATCTACACTCCGATCACATATATTACCGGGTTTAAAATTTGACTTCCTCCTTCTCCTATCCCTCTCTTACAGTAGATTGGTGCTGAAGTGGGTCGCTAGTGTACTAGCCGTGGCATTTTCAGTCAACCGGGGGATATTAATAGGTCTGTGAAATATATAAGGTGATGGGAAAATGAAGAGAGGAGAAAAACGCCTAGAGGCAAATCAAACACTAACAGTTAGATGAGATAAGAAGATGAGAAGGGCCCAGTCCCCCGTTTGCTCCCTCTGTCCCATGTGATTCCACCAAGACTTGAATCAAAAGTCTATTGATCTACAAAGGTAAACATCGGTTCACAACAAGGCAAGGCAAGTTTATTTATATAGCACAATTCAGACACGAGGCCATTCAACAGACACCCATTGGATGACGATAAAGATGACAACACACTGTATCATGGCAGATTTTCCATCCAAGTATGTTATGGACTTTGGGCGTATTAATCGATAAGGGCAGGATGCAAAATGAAAGATTTTGCTGGAACATTGAAGAAAAGGATGCAATTAAATGCAAATGGAGCCATCTGTTGAAAATAAAATTACATATGCTGGGCATGATTGAACTGATAAATCGCAAACACATTCTATAAGTCCTCCATTATTTATCTAAAATGGTGTTATTTACAATGACCCAATGGTCAATTATTCAGCCCCCACACACACACACACACTGAGTCCTACTAAATATATCACTCTGTTGCTAGGCAGCTATTTTCAGCAAAAACAAATTATGATAAACACACTATGCACTATATATGCTCAAAATCGACTGCTAGATATACAAAATAATACAGTGGCTTTTGAATAAAGTGCAGCCTTCAGCAGCTACATACCAAGATGTTTTTCTCAGGATGACTAAACCAAAGTTGAATTCCGGACGCACACTCATCAGGTTGCCACAGACACAACTCTAGCTTTGAATAATAATGACATTGTTCAGTGTCTGCTGAATATACAAGTAGTTGCCAAGTATTTGCTAGCACCCTCCCCATAGCAAGTTTGTCTAATGTCATAAATAATGTCTCAAAGCTGTGGCTCTTTGCGGCCAATAGTTGATGAATGCATCTTTTGAAATGCACTTGAAACTGACGGAAATAGACAAAACTATCAAACACGCACTACAGAGTGAAAAAGAACATCAGAACCTTTCAGAAGAGGCTACCAGATAGGCACTGTGGAGAGGGTCAGAAGACAAAGTGAAAAGGTGAGACGTAGAGGAAGATGATTTGAGACTTCTTCGACCTCTGTCTCCGTCTGCCTCAGTCCCATGTGACTATCTGGATTAGTGCTAAAGGTGATTGACAGACCGACTAATCCAACCGGGGAGGTCGGCAAGCCGGGACTTAACACCCGATAATTGGCCTATCTGCCCAAAGCTGAAGGTGTTCGACTTAACTTAAGGGTGGAAAAATCCACCGGTGACACATATAGAGAGAATGGTGGGACACGGCAACAAAAAGTGTGTGTGCCTGTTGGAAGTGAATTGTCAATGTATAAATGGTGTGTGTTCGATACATGTGTTGTTAAAGTGGGTTCAAATTCCACTCATGGCTTCTGCAGTAGGTAATAGGAGGTCTTTGTGAGGGTTGAGCAAGTGTGTGTGTGTGTGTATGTGTGTGTGTGATCTTAACGAGACACTGACTGATAACGTGCAGTATATTGAGAAAGACTTGTGACACAATGTGCCTCTTCGTGTGAGAGGGAGTGAGCAAGTTTGTGGGCAGACGTTCCCTTTGGGGCTGTGTGTGTGTGAGTGAGTGTGTGTCCAAGCATGATAAATAAGGTGTTTGTGTGGGTGAGTAAGCATGCAGGTGGGCATTTACTCTCTGTGTGTGTGTGTACTGGTGCATGCAAGGACTTGTGCATATCTTTGTGTGAGTGCTGTGTGTGTGTGTGTGTGTGTGTATGAGTTTGTGCAGGAAATGGGCAATTTTCCACACGACACCCGGGCATAGATCACCGCCTCAGCCCAAACAAACTGCCATCAGCACAAGCATGTGGTGGTCAGCAGGGGGCTTTTAATTCACCATGACATGATGCGGATGGGCTTTTATTTTGAAATATGGACACGTCAAGCGAAGGATTCAAGCGTTTCATTGGTGTCAGTACATGACATCTCTGACGGACTAAAATCAATGGGTAGCCATTTCTATTTGCCAAAAACAGCCAGAACAATGTTTTGGATTTGAAGTGCAGTCATTGAGGGTACATGTATCTACTTATGTCCTACTGAAATGACCTTATTTGTAAAGTAGATGCTTTATTATACAATACATATGACTGAGAGACTACACTGACATTGTCATAGATTGGCCCATTGATCACACGTTATAAGAAGTGACTCCAAAATCATCTCTGTGTCAGCTAGATAAGTCTGTCTGGTGCTCATGCTAATTTTCCTAATACTTAAAGCTGGGGTGGAGGATTCAAATACCTCAACCGCTCTACTTGTTCTCTTTGGTCCCTCCCCTATGGTCCCTCCCTGACACGCTTTACACCAACAAAGTTGTGCCAAAGTGAATGGACAGTCCCAGCAGCCAATAAGAACAGAGAATCGGAGCCTCGCTCTGATTGGTCAAAGTGTACAGCTCATGTTAACTTTGACCAATCAGAAATCATATACCATATATATATTGGGTTTTATAGACACACTACCAATACCACAGAACTGCAGCCGCTGTATAACGTCTTGGAATTTGAATTTATGAAGTAAAACCCTATTGGTCCATTGACTGTTAGTAACAGTAAATGCTTAAACAGGTCACCTATACTCCTGTTGTGGCACTGCAGTCCTGTGCTGTTTAATGCATGCCCTGCTGAAACTCACTGTTTAGAATTCGACTCGGCTGACAGCTCCCTGGGAATAAAGTTTTCCAGTTCTTCTCCAGGGCTGGCAGATAGTCAACTCTGATTTGTTTTCTCCCAACTCTTTCACTGCACTTCCAACCTATGAGGTCTGGCTGCATACGCTCACAATGTACAGCCGAGGCACTCAACATTACAAACATGTAGATATTGGGGTTGCAAAATGACAGCTAGTGAAATTCATGATGGAAATTGTTTAGACCAATAAAAATGCATTGAATATATTTTGAATATTTTTTCCTCACGCTCTACATGACCACATACTTCCAATGTAAGCGCTTCTGGAGTATGTTTTTTCTTTATATGTGAGTTTTATATACCGACCAATCAAATATAGGCCTGGATAATGAAAAGAGTTCCACTGTCAAGGCCCGTCTTGTAGAAAGTAAATCAGTCTTCTTCTTCGAGTCCGTTGCAATCTCAGATGTCGTTCTGCCAGTATCTGGCGCAGGTCACAGCTGATGGGGTCGGTTCAGCCAGGTCCTGGGGGCTGCACTGGGGGGTGTGATCACACTGCAGTAGGTGGGACATTGTCTGTACTGCTCCACAGCTGCATGTGTCTTCTGGCTGGTGGCCCCATGCTTTCAAAAGTAATTTGCACCTCCCCTGCTCCACTCGTAGCCTATTGAGAGTCTGCCATGGAAGGTTGTGCCTGCTGGCGAGGCATTCCGTAGGGGTGATTCCTCTCTCCATCCAGTCATGGGCTCACGTGTAGAGCTGGTTCCATTCATCTTTCCAGATGTTGGTCATTGCTGTTTCTTTGGTTGTCTGGAGGGGTGGGACTGTATGCAGGAAGCTGGCTCTGGATTTCAGTCGGGGTGTAGAGCTGTGTGTCCGTGAAGGGGGTGCCTGGTGTCAGTCTCCTGTGCTCTCCTCTCGTCTTGGGCGAGGATGGATCGTCTGATTGGGGGGGGGGGGGGGGGGAATGCCAGTTAGGGCGTAGAGGCACCGTACTGTCGTTGGCTTATTGCATCCCGTGATAATGTGGCAGGTGTTGCTGAGGCTTGTGTCAACAAGTGTGGTGTGATGGGGGCGCCCTTAGCTCAGTTGGTAGGGCGTCCCCCCCATGGGCCTCGGCCAGCAGCGGACCCGGGTTCGATTCCAGCACGCGGTCTTTCTCTGCATGTCACTCCTCTCTCTGCCCCATTTCAACTATGTCTCTACACTATCAATAAAGCATAAAAATGCCAAAAAATATATTTAAAAAAACAAAACAAAAACAAGTGTGGTGTGATGACTGCGGCTCCAGCACGCGTATTCAGCTGTGGAGAAGCACAGGGCTAGGACAGTTGCACGGATGGTTGGTGGATCAGCGCCCCACTTGGAGTTGATCAATTTGCAGGATGCTGTTGCGGGTGTTGACCTTGGCTTTGGTGTTCTGGAGGTGGGTTTTGAATGAGAGTGTCCTGTCGAGTGTGACTCTGAGGCAGGGGAGGAAGTAATCACTTAATGTAGGTTTGGACAGCTCGGTCTCACTGTGGTTATGTGTATGGCTGGTTTAGTTGTGTATAGGATTGAAGGTTTAATGATCAGTCAGTCAGTCAGTCATAATTACATTTGATGAACGCTTCAGGCTTTGGGATGGAAAATGCATAATGTAATTATATCTTGATTTTCTATGGGTGATTAATTGGTCATTATTACTCAATTTTTCACTTACACTTGAAGTACAGGTATGAGTCAATCTTGATCAGTGACTTGACTTCATAAAGATTTCCTCCTGCACAGCTTGACTCATTCCCCCCCCCAATTCTAATTCATATTATATATTATTAATATGCAATGCGTCAGGCTTTATTTTTAGCTTTTTCTTTGGCTAGATAGTACGGAAGAGGATTAGGACTTTTTCTCAGAATTCTGAGAATAAAGTCAGAACTTTGATTTTATTTTATTTTCATGTGTGGCCCTAATCCTCTTCCGTAGGATAGGGAGGCAAACTGGAGAAATATTGAAGCGAGGAGGACAGAGGGAGTGGA
This sequence comes from Ammodytes dubius, assembly GCA_026122265.1. NCBI lineage: Eukaryota > Metazoa > Chordata > Actinopteri > Uranoscopiformes > Ammodytidae > Ammodytes > Ammodytes dubius. The sequence goes on along the minus strand of JAOPFK010000202.1, from coordinate 11,172 downwards.
AAATATGTCAAAGGGGAAGGGTAGAAGTCAAGGATGGGGGCGCAAGAGTGTCAGAAAGACAGATTGACGTGGTCAAAAAAAGCTAATAAAGTCACAGTCATTTGCCTTATCTCCAGGCAGAATTGGAGTTGAACCCTGTGCGGACTGTGAACAGGGGAAATTAACAATCTGTCTGTTCGTTGAGTGAATTTTTTTCCTGTCGCCTGCAAGGAATCTTAACAAGTAGCCGAGCTGGCAGCGAGAGACAGACAGGGAGGGGCAGAGGAAAATTTAAAGACAGATGGAGAGATACGATTCATTCCAAATGGGGTAAAAGCCGATATGCGTCCTAGTTGAGATGCAGGTCAGCTTACAGGTAGCTGGTGAATTATTGGGGGAACTGAGGAGTTCAAGAGAGACAAATGTATCCGACTCTTTGAATTCTAAAAAGTTCAACAAACAACAACAAAGGAAAGCTTTTGGTTGAGTGTGTAGTGAATTCTGAATCCCACATAGACAAATGGATTACTTAAAAAAAGGATAAATCACAACATGACCTTTTTGAGGTTTTGCATCAGGCTGCTCCGAAGGACAGTGGCAGCCACTCCTGTTTTTCAAACATAACAATAGACCCAACATCTTCCACAGCTGCATGTCAAAAGGCAAATGTGTTGCATATTGTTGCATTTGTATTGTAAACACATTACTACAATTTGACAGGACGTAAGGCCTTTTCAAATTGTAATCATTTATTTGTTTATTAATAATACATAATGTATTAATTATTTTGTGTTAAATTGCAAGCCTGAGGATTGCCGAGCTGATTAAAAACTCCACATGTAAACTCAGTTAAAAAACATTGTTAAATGCTGAAATTAGGAAAAAAGCAACACTAATTGTAGAATGTTCTAGTTCCAACTAAACTGAATTTTTTGCCATCAGAAAAAAATGCAAACTAACTTTAATCACATAGCAGTCAAATGCACATGCCTCCCAGTGGGTCTTAATCTACTCTTCTGGGAGGGGGGATAATGGCATCAAGCAACAGAGCTTTTACCGCTTTAGATTTAATATTATTTCATATGCCTTTTGAGCTTCATAACCATTCGCACAGCTATACAGCTATACTATTTGACAACCTGTCAAATCATATTCCTTTAGGTTTAATACCATACTGCAGTAAAGCTCTCAGCTCAATATTTGATCATAAATACATTCATAAAAGGAATGCCTGAGCACTGAGAGATCTGCGGCAGGAACCAGTGGTAGTATTATTTCATCGTCAAGAGTTAGCAATATAAAACATGTCCATACAGGATTATTTCAAATACCATATTGGGAATTTAGAAATGAGTCCTACGTGGCAAATATGCCCATGTGTGTGCTTGTAAGTCAGCCACTTAAGATGTTTTAAAGGTGATTTATTCCTTATTAGAATAATGTATAGAGCCTCAATGATGGACACACCTTTTCAGAGACATTGTACCATGCAGAAAATCAAGACTACCTGCAGTTGCATGATATAATATATAATGTATTAGACTGAGGAGGTATCACTTCGTAGCCTGGAGGTGCAAACCAAATGATAATCACTTAAAGGGGGGATTTGCTAACTGAGAGGTTTTGGACAAAACATTCAAAGAGTGTCCAAGAGTCTTATCGCATAAGGGACATTGGAGTTCACTTGCCTTAAACTGAGATTTGTTAACATATGAAACACGAGGGAAATCATGGGGCTGATTCTTACTGTCAATGCAGCAATTAAAAGCAATTCATCATTTCCTATGCTCCATATCATCTGCCCAACATGATTTCACTTTGTGGTGTTGATGGTTCGGCACATTATTTTACTGATGAAGTGATCTATCAAGATTCATTTAATTAACAGGAAATTATTATAATTATTGTAATTAATGAATTGATCAATCCCGGGGGCAGGATGTCTGGCATGGGACACCAACATCTCCAGAAAAAAACATATTTTCTTTCCAGTGCCAATTTGGCTGATTTTGATCCACTACTTTTTCCTCACCCAGGATGCACTGGAAAACAAATACATTCTCACATGTTTTCCATGAAGTATTAGTATTATCCTGATTTCAGGATAAGCTGTTAACATGTGCCCTATCCAGAATACTAAAAAAAAAAAAACAATTATCGACTGTATACACTCAACTACTAGTGGAGTCTACAGAGTTCCTGCCTCTGCATAATGTAGTTCTCCTTCTCTATTGATTTCACATCTGCAGTGCCAACAGACCACCAACAATGACATTGATTCAGCATGAACAACACTAATCAACTAATCAAATAGACACACATTGACTGACCATTTTCATCTGGGCTGACACCACACTCAGCTCAGTTTAAAGGTTGTGTAAGTAAACCAATATGCCCAGTGGGTGATCAACAAATGGCTTCCTTATCTGAGCTATTGTGTGTTATGTACTGTCTATCAATGTTCATATCTTAAGTCATTACAAACTGTGTTCATGTTAATGATGATTTAAAGGATCAGTTCACTCAAAAATGTGTTGGGTACTGTCAGCGGGATCTCTTTGGGAGATTTATTGTTCTAATAAAAACTGATCACGAAAAGCATATTATTTTTTACGTCATTTTTCAGTTGTGGCGAATTCCCAAATTAAGTTCTGTTCATAAACATTGAATTGTTATTAAGGCTTAACAAACACTAATTTGGCAACCAATAGAGGCATGACAGCATTTACAACATCATGATTAAAGGTTTTATGTAGTCACTTTTGCAATACAATATCTTTTAGCAGTAGGTATGGAAACCTCATTTACCTTTTTCTCCAGCAAAAATGGATTTCATTTCATTTCAACAGGGAAACTACAAATGATACACCGGCAAGAAAGCGGTGCAGCCCAAATTGGTTCTCCCCAACTTTTCTTCAAATCCTTATTGGAGACTCGCCTTGTTTTCTAGGACAGATGTGAGATGTTCCAATCTCCCAGGGTCTGTCCCTGTGGAGTACACAGAGCACTTTGTGTGGCAGTCGAGGGGGCATCCTTAGGCCAAGCACCCTTTAGACAAATGGGATACTTTCAAGATGACCACATGGGCATGGTCACTGTTGAGTTGTATCACCATCCTCCTATGAGAATGTCTCCGCTTAATTGCTGTGTGCTCTTGACCTTGCCTCTGACATCCTGATTTTTGTATCAAACATGCTTGATATTTTTTTCTCTGGCTGTGTCTTTGTAGGCCGTGGTCAAACAAGTCGATTGACCGACGGAAATTGCACTGGGTAATGGGATGTTGTCTGATAAAACAAACCATGTCTATCAGGTAGCCTAGTCTTAAAGAATGATTCAATGCTTCAATCAAAGCTTCTGTCCAAACAAAGTAGCAGTGATTAAACACCTATGGTCCTCTCCAATCCATTAGCCCCCTTACCACACCCACACTGTCAGAGCTCAATCTCAAGGCCATCTCACGCATCGCATCTACAATAGCACAGGACAACACACACCCACTCGACTGCCACTTCACCAGTATGCCCTCTGGACGCAGGTACAGGTCCCTGTTGTGCAGGAGGGCTCGATATGGCAAAAGCATTGTGCCTGCAGCCATAGCAGCACTAAACATAAAGCCAAGATAAAACACCCCAGTCTCACTCTGTTATAGTATATTCTGTCTGCATGTTATCTTGTTGTGTTTTTTGTCCATCTGTCTATTGTCTGTCGGTGTGCGGCCCATAACTGTACTGTGAAGTGAAAAATGATTTCCCCTTGGGGACAATAAAGTCTAAAGTCTTATTTGATCACATTTGATTGAAGCCATTGGAGACTCTATTTAGGATGATTTTAATCTGTGGTGTGAGGTTCTGGTTACCACCCAAAGATTATGACCATGGGTAAGACTTTGAGATTGAGTGGTAAATTGTGTTTACATTGTGCTCAGCTTTCTCTTCACCACAATCAATGGATACACAAATGGCTGTTGGTTCAAGCCAAAAGGTCACCATCAGCAAATAGCAAAGGTGCAATCTTGCTGGCAATGGAAGTGGACAGTCTAAAGACCTGCTGGAGCAGCAGCATCTTCATCTTCTTTCCAGGAAAACACAAAACGGAAAGGTTATCCATTAGGTTTATTACAACAACGATCTGCCTTGACCTAATGGTTTGAATGGGCTCAGACTATTGGTCACAGCATGATCTTAAAAATACCATTGTGAGCAACATACTGTAGTTCCACAAACGTGAATGATTATGATGATTGACTATTGAAGAAATGGAAACTATACAATGAAATGTTGAAGAAAATATATGATGCCTTTAGGTCAATCTTCTGAATGCTTTGGCAATGTAAAGAATGTTTAATGGAGTGACGGTAAGCTCATTTAGATTGCTATAGCTGCTTAGCTGGCGGCGAGTAAATTAAGAAATAAATTACATTTATTCTTACTACAGAACTAACAACACATTTCATTAGGCACAATGTCCACATGATGCCCTATAGCATCTCTGAGCTGCGTCAATACTTTTACGTTGAGTGGCCGAGGGATAAATGTCACTGCTCACTGATTAGTTATAGGGAAAGTGATGTGATTAGTGGATATACTGTACATGCGGACAGTTTGCCCCTAACCACGGGAAAACAGTGCTAAAATATCCATACGTGGTAGAGGGTTTGCATCCACATCATTGACTGAGCAAGATTTTGATGACACATTTTGAGAAAATACTTTTAACACATGTTTTTCATCGCTTTCAAATAGAGAATTGCTAACGGCTAATGCACAAGGTAAGATCTACAAATGTGCAAAAGAAGATTTGTAGTCACAACACGTGCACTTGAAAAGTCCAGGAGGTGGAATTTTCCATTAGAAATTTACAACTTACACTAATGTTAAGAAATGGCTGCAGTAACTATATATTTATCAGGGTTTGAGTAAATGTGCTTTGAAAGGTTAATCTGATAAAAATATCAGTTATATTTTCAATCAGACTGGGGGGGCGTGTGCTGTCAATCTATCCCAGAAACTCGTCAGATCCCAGGAGTGCTGCCATGACAACCATACTAATCAGAGTTCTGCAGCCTGATTACCATCTCAAAATTAATTGGAGCATGGGGACTGACACACACACACACACACACACACACACACACACACACACACACACACACACACACACACACACACACACACACACACACACACACACACACACACACACACACACACACACACACACACACACACACAGCAACCAACCAACCTATCAGGTTGGGGAAGTGTATGTGACTTGTTCTATCTTTATTAGACACTAGTCCTTACCTGGATGTATGCATTGCAAATACATGTCTATGTTGGGATGTGCGTGTGGTTTAAATTTTGTGAAGATCACAGGCAAATATTTTATAAGCAATCTTGTCCGTGTACAACATATTCAAAATTGCATGTGGCTAGCAAAGGTAAATCAATAGTGAAAAGGGTACAAATAGTGCAATATAAAAGTATAAATAGTAGGGCTGTCAAAATGTGATATTCCTTGTTTACAAAATAGGAATTCTAAAAGCTTTGGTAGGTACCATGATATTTTCCTATAGCATCCTCAGGCTGACATGTATGGTTCAAACTGACATGTCTTGACATCAATACAAAATGAAATGCAAGTGAAGGAACACTCATTACTTAAAGCCACTATACTCATTTTGAGTAATGCAAACTAGTTTTGAGTTTTAAAAGATCTGATCATATGAAGTTGCCAGAAACATAAAGCAAATGAATTCATGTCATGTACTAGAACCCTGGTGTGTATTATTAGTGCTGAAAGGACATAGCTTATGAATTCAACCAAAAGCCATTGAAACGTCTAAACACATTTCTCAAATAGTCAGTGTTGACATATTTTGGTATTCAAGCCATACAATGGTATACGCCAAATAAATTTAACTGCCTGCATAACAATTATAGAGTTAAAGTGTGTTGTCAGTCTGAAATGGCAGGTTGTTAATCCCACTACATTTATCAATCAATGCCACTCCATTGAATGGAAAATATTTCTTTGAGTTTTTGCAACAAGCAACAAAGCTCACAAAAGCGTGCACACACACACACACACACACACACACACACACACACACACACACACACACACATACACACACACACACACACACACACACACACACACACACACACACACACACACACACACACACACACACACACACACACCACATTTGCAGTTACAGCTGTCTCTCAGTGAATACATGTGAACATTAATACACTGCACAGCAGGTTAACACAGTTCTGAATTAGCAAACATATATACACGCTTACAGCAACCTATATTTAGACATAAACACCCACTCACATGTTATGTGTTGATCAGATTGTGCAGAAGTCTTTAGACACATACACTGATACACACTTACACCGCTTCCACTTGATTCAGTGAGCTGAGCACATTTCCATGCATAATGAGTCTTGGTCACATCTGAATAATTAATGGAAGAAAATGGATTTGGGAATCCATTGTAATTTCTCCTCTGAGCAAAATAACCACGCTCCGGAAACAAGAAAGTGCTGAAAAATGTATACCAGAGAGAGAGAGAGAGAGCGTCAGGGAATGTGAGTGTGTATGTGTGTGTGGGTTTAAGTCAACATTTTGTGTTAATTAAATCAATATTCACATTTACTAGAAGCAGTCTGATGTTACCCTTCACGCTCCCTGGCAACTGTTTCCCTCTGTTCTTCATCATATCTTCTTCTCTTTCCTCTGTCTGTCTTCCTTCTCTTCCTCCTCCTGTACATTTCTGCTCCTCTTCTGCTCTTTTCCTCTCTGTAGTGCAACTCCGATACAGTTAAGGAATAAGGCAGTCGTAGAGCAAGAGAGCCCATCCATCCATCAATCAATCCATTTTGTTTGGCCGCTAATCCAGGTTAGGGTCATGGAGGTGGCAACAGCACCAGCAGAGCAGCTCCAGATGTCTCTTTCCCCAGCAACGTTCACTAGACTCTTCTTGTGGATCCCTCCAGTGTTTCCTGGGTCTGCCTTAGGGTCTGTGTCTGTTGAACCCCCAACGGGAGGCTGACCAGGGGGCATCCTTACCATATGCCTGAACCTCCTGAACTGACTTCTCTGACTTTTAATCTTCGCCTTGCAACTCTGCTCCCTCTTCAACACCGTGGTACAGTGCCCGCAATACTGCAGCCACTGCCCCCAACATGTCCCGATCTTTTTTTACCCACATTCATGAATAAGACCCCATGAGACTTGAACTCCTCCACTTGGGGCAACTAGACTTTCCAATTTGACAATGAAAAAAGCATAGAGAAGATCTGTAAGGAATCAAATGTCATTTGGGTAAAGGCCAGGACACACCAGTCCGACTACCCGAAAATGGAGACTGCCGATTCAGGCAGCTCCAGTCTGCCCGTCGTGGCCAAAAAAGTGCCAAGAACACACCGAGCCGACTGCTGACTCTCCGTACGCTCTGCGCTTGCGCGGGACGTAATGTCTCCATAACAGCAGGCGGCGCTAATCTGTATTGCGGCCCAAAAAAATACGGAAGCCGGAAATGATGGGAAAGCTCTCTAGACCATAAACATAGATAGAAATACGTATTTATATTTATGGACCATAAAGAGCACCATTTTTAGCAGAGACTGTCGAGCATGGTGTCGAGCAGTCAACAAAGGTTGATGCATGTGAGTACTCGCTGAACGAAACAAACAAACACATTAAAACAATTGCTAGCTGTTATTAGCTGTTTGTGCTACCCGCCTCACTTCCGGGCTTCACTGATTTGCTAGCCCTCCATCAATCAAATTGCTCCAACTGAAAGACTGCCCGCTCTAAAGAAGCCCGACGACATCTACGACGACCGATTTCACGGCACACACCAAACAGATTCGTGTCCCCGCCCCCTCCAGACTCTCCGACGGCGATTATCGGGCCGGTGTGTCCGGGCCTTTAGGAAAAACTCAACAATCTACAGTACATGTTGTATGTCTAAAGGCCCGTCTACACCAAAGATTCCTGACGAGACGAGACGGTCTCAGAGTGAGTCGCAGCGGTGTAGACGGGTGCGTCTCAGCTCGTCTCAAGCCGGCTGACGGTGGCTCCTGATATTAAGCATGCAAAGTCTCCAGCGTCCAGTTTTAGAACGTAAGGCACGTCACTCGTTACAAACCTCTTTCTGCAAATTGCTACTTTGCATAGGCTTGCACTGGATTCCAGTGATGACACAGTCTCACTGTAGCCAACATAAAAAAAGCTTCACAGAAAAAGCTCAAACCTGTCATGCAGCAAGATCTGCCTTATTGTAAAATAATCTATTTTCACCAAGTTTAGACCAAAGACCGATTTCCGTGTCAACCCTCACACTCGATTCTGTTAAGCCTACGAGCCATGCAGGTGCAGCGATTTGTAAGCCCATCAGACAGTTTCAGTCAATATGGTGTCAAGTTGAAAACATATATCACTCCTCTTTAGATTACTTTGTAGGCTGTGGATTTTCTATAAAAGTTTGATTCTTGTTCTTAATTGGGTCTTATATCCCTCATTTAACAGGGTCTATTAAAGCTCCATCTGATTTGACTTATTCTTACGTATTTTAATCTTGTTTTTATTAATTTTTATTGAACACATTTTGTTAACAGTGCTTACAGATGCTGTAATCACTGTTATTAACAGATGTGGCAGGGATAGTAGTGTTAATAGTGCTTTTTGTAAATTGGTATAGAATTTGTGTTAGTCATGAAAACCTGTTCCCTCATGCAGACTCTGCTCTCCTTATTTGGCTGCCTGTCGTTGAGTACGTTGACTGACAAGCTGCAGTCTTGTGTGTCAAGTGCTTGCTGGTCTGAAGCCACAAGCTCTCCTTGTCACTCAGGAAGGCTGTGCTCATCCGAGAGGCTGCTGGCTGCGATTAGATGGCTCGTATCGCATTCATTCCTCAAGTAATACTTTCTCAAGATTTTAAGGACGACTTTAAACAGCCCTGCTGGAGGCTTGTCAAAGCCCCAAATGAGGGCACATTTTCCCCTCAATGAGTAAGTGTCAGTGCGGCACAATTATTAGTAACAAACAACAGACTGCTGAACACAAATTGCCGTATGTTCTTTTTAACAGCACTGTTTGACAGTTGGCCCCATTTCCAGATACGTACTCAACACCCGAACAAAATGAAAATAATTGCGATCCTCTAAAGGGTTGATGAGGGTTAACAGTCTGGTAATTTGTGGCAGACATATAATTAACAGCAATTTGTGTGAGGGGTTACAGTTTTGGCCCTTTGAGTAAGTCTAGGCCAGTTTTATTCTAAGGCAATGTTGAAGCTCTTCAACTTTTGTGGCTCTTCCACTGATGGTAAAGTAGAGGCCTGCCTGTGCATTCATTGCAGGTCTGTTTGATGTTGTACATCCAATTAAGCTTCATTTGACAGTACTGCTAGCACCTCTGAAGCTGTGAATACATTTCTTCATTTGTCCTGCATTGAAAACAGAGTTGGCAATAGTTACTACTAATACTTGATTCTTTGGAAAATGTTAACAACAAACTGTAGTTCAAATGTTCTTCTTGATGACTTACACACCATGTTTTTTCGGGGTAACTTGGACTCACCAGTCAAAGCAACACTTCAACAATGTGGGAAATACGATTAGTTGATTATATCCTGAGAGTAAAGATGGAAATCTCAAATAATTTGTCTGATTCAAATCACTTCACACTAATATATGAATGCATACACTTCCACGTAATATGTATCCTAATAAATACAGTACAGGCCTAGGTCTGTTTTTTTTCTTTTTGTAAATGAGAACAATTGAGGAAAAACATTCCAAAGCATGACTTCACCTTATAACCCAATTGAGCTTGTCAGTGGATTGACATTATTGATGTATGAACACATCCCTAAGCCAGAAACACAAGTCAGAACTGTAACCTCCTAATGAATAAAAAAAGGCAATGAGATTAAATCATATTCTCCACACTTTTCCTCTATGTTTTATTCCCTACATACTCCAACCATATTGCCAATAGGAATTGTGAAGTTACAGTTACAGAAACTGCAAATTAACTGGGTATGGATGAGGAGATCCAATGCTATGTTCCATGTGGACCTACTTTGCACTTTGGACAACCCAACATCCCATTGACATTCGACTATCATCCCCTAGCAAGATCCCAGGTGGTATGCAGCTCTTACCAATGGCTGTTCACCTCTGACATGTATCACCTGGGGGAAAAAAAATGTGTTCCCTATTTTAAGACTGGGGATATAAGCAGGTGACCCTTTCAATCAAGCGTGCATTCCCGCTCAACTAGCCAAGTGCTTTTAAATAACGTAAAAGATGGATATATATATATATAGAGAGAGAAAGACAAAGTGTGGTGGAAAGGAAGTGAGTGACCGAGACGGACCTTAAGATGCTGTACGGCTCAATATGTCCCTGAGAACCATGATTAAATAAACATCAGAACGGAGAGAGAGAAGGTGAGAGTCAAACATGGTATATATTATATGCTCGGCTAAGTCATCCATTATTCCTGTGTATATATATATATATATATATATATATATGGCTTATATAGCATATGAAGCTTTCCTGATGCATTCAAGACGTCAATGTCTAAGTGTCCAGTGGTGGAAATAGCCCTGCATATATCAACTGTAAATGTACTCCAACCTCGCCTCCTTTCCGCTGCTGCTGCTAGTCGATGTTAATGGGCATTTCCCTTTCATTTCTCCCCTAGCTTCTATGAATAGCCCTGCATGGGGTCTTGGGCCAAGGGAGGAAAAGTGTTGAAATGGTAGAGAGAACCAATCAACTTCTCTGGGGGACATACTGTAGATGTTAATGGTCACCTGTATGTCCTGACTCATGTCCTGAGTATGAAGGCCTGGGTACCTGAGCTTGGACACTGACAATATACAACTCCTAAACACCTGCAAGTTAAACCGTAAAGCTGAACTAATTAATAATTGTATATTCACAAAGCATCTGGTGACTGTGTAATGTTAGATATAAAAACAACCATTTTAGCATAGAGTACGAGTGATTGGTGACCTGGTGCTTAGTTGTAGGCAGCATGTTGCAGTGTTATTTCCTTGTTTTATGACTATCTTTTCTTTTGCGATGTGGAGCTGAAGTTCCTGTGGCACAGGCTTAGCGGGAGGAGATCTGTAGATACTGTTGCCGCAGCAGGAGG
>JAOPFK010000201.1:0-34308 GCA_026122265.1 Ammodytes dubius | reverse complement strand
CAAACACCACATCAAAAGCCCCTAGATCAAGTGCTGGCATCGTGCCACACGTCTCTGCCACAAAAGCACCACTGTCGGTTTTCCAGGGTGTAATGGTTAGATCTGGATCTGAATCCAGCGATCCGAGTTCAAATCTCGGTGGAACCTGAACATTGGGCGAAACAGACTGATTGAATGTTTCCAAATCGAATCATTTTGACTTGGTCTACTGTATTTCCTAAATATGCAAATTAAGTAATCACATCTTCTGCCCTACCACGAAAAAAGCATGGATTTGTAAGAAGCAGTCAGGATGGCCGAGCGGTCTAAGGCGCTGCGTTCAGGTCGCAGTCTCCCCTGGAGGTGTGGGTTTGAATCCCACTTCTGACAAGAATGATTTTCACAGAAACCAGTGCTTGCTCTGGGTAAGAAAAGTCAGCAACCCTCTAGGTACCAAAAGAGGTTTGAGAAAATACAGTTTAATAGTCTGCTAACCTGCTGCCACGTGACCGAGTCTGGGAAATGTGGCAGAAGTTAAATGAATGATTAAGACTGATCTGCCTTGCAATCCTGCAATTCCATGGTTCCATGGTGTAATGGTGAGCACTCTGGACTTTGAATCCAGTGATCCGAGTTCAAGTCTCGGTGGAACCTACTATTGCTCAGGCCTCTAAACGTCAAACAGGACCCTGTGTTACAAAAGCAGATATGTCAATGGAATGGCGTATGACAGACCAAAGCACTACAAGTTGATAAGACGGGTATAAAGGCAATCACCTGAATGTGTTGCTAACGGGCCTTGGATTTTCAGGAAATGAATGGTTGGAAATATCTTGGCCCATGTCACTTTTTTTTTTTTTTTTTTTTTTTTTTTTTTTTTTTTTTTCTAACGTGCAAGCAGAAAGCACCACTGTCATGGTTCCATGGTGTAAGGGTTAGCATCTGGACTTGAATCCAGCGATCCAGTTCAAAATCTCGGTGGAACCTGAACATTGGGCGAAACAGACTGATTGAAGTTTCCATCGGATCATTTTGGGACTTGGTCTACTGTATTTGAATATGAAAATTAAGTAATCCATCTTTTGCCCTACCACGAAAAAAAGCATGATTTGTAAGAAGCGTAGGATGGCCCGAGCGGTAAAAGCGCTGCGTTCAGGTCGCAAGTTCCCCTGGAGGCGTGGGTTGGGAACCCCACTTCTGACAAGATATGATTTTTCACAGAAACCAGTGCTTGTTGGGTAAGAAAGTCAGAACCTTAGGTACCAAAGAGTTGAGAAAATACAGTGTTAATAGTCGCAAACCCGGCTGCCACGTGACGAGTCTGGAAGTGGCAGAAGTTAAATGAATGATTAAGACTGATCTGCCTTGCAACCCTGCAATTCCAGGGTTTGGTGTATGGTGAGCCCTCGGGACTTTGATCCAGTGTCCGAGTTCAAGTCTGGGTTTGGAACTACTATGCTCAGGCCCTTAAATTTCAAACGGGAAACCCTGTGTTACAAAAGCAGATATGTCATGGAATGGGTATTGAAGACCAAAGCATCAAGTTGTTTAAGACGGTATTAGAAGGCCCAATCACCTGATGTGTTGCTAACGGCCTTGGATATGTTGCAGGAAATGAATGGTTGGAAATATCTTGGCCCATGTCACTTAAGAAAACTAAGTCCAAAGTTTGCAGCTCCACCTGGATTTCACCAAGTAAATAAAGTAGAAGGGGCGGTCCAAAACTGCCCTCGAAAGGGATTAGAGGAAGACAAAGGAAATACAGCGTGTTGTGTCCATGCAGGGTTGTTTTAGTTTGTTCGGTCCCACTACCCATTTCTGCTTATAAAAGTCACTCAAGGGTTAGCATGTTAAACTGCCCTGTCTTGTTGCAAACACGACATACAATAGCGCCTAGATCAAGTGCTGGCATCGTGCCACACGTCTCTGCCAGCAGAAAGCACCACTGTCATGGTTCCATGGTGTAATTGGTTAGCATCTGGACTCTGAATCCAGCGATCCGAGTTCAAATCACGGTGGAACCTGAACATTTGGGCGAAACAGACTGATTGAATGTTTCCAATCGGAATCATTTTGACTTGGTCTACTGTATTTCCAAAATATGCAAATTAAGTAATCCCATCTTCTGCCCTACCACGAAAAAAGCATGGATTTGTAAGAAGCAGTCAGGATGGCCGAGCGGTCTAAGGCGCCTGCGTTCAGGTCGCAGTCTCCGCTGGAGGCGTGGGTACGAATCCCACTTCTGACAAGATATGATTTTTCACATAAACCAGTGCTTACTCTGGGTAAGAAAAGTCAGCAACCCTCTAGGTACCAAAAGAGTTTGAGAAAATACAGTGTTAATAGTCTGCTAACCTGCTGCCACGTGACCGAGTCTGGGAAATGTGGCAGAAGTTAAATAAAAGATTAAGACTGATCTCCCTTGCAATCCTGAAATTTCCATTTCCTGGTAAAAAGGGAGCACTTGGACTTTTGAACCCCAGTGATCCGAGTTCAAGTCTCGGGGGAACTACTATGCTCAGGCCCTCTAAACGTCAAAAAAAGGACCCTTTTTACAAAGAGATAGCAATGGAAAGGGTTTTTGACGACCAAAACAAAAAGTTTATAAGAGGGGGATAGAAGGCAATACCCGATGTTTTGCTAAAGGGCCTTGGATATTTGAGAAAAGAAGGTTGGGAAAAACTTGGCCATGTCACTTAAAGAAAAATAAGTACAATGTTTGCGCTCCACCAGGATTCACCCAAATAAAAAAAACCCAAATAGAAGGGGGGTCCCCAAAAATGGGCCTCAAAAGGGAAGAGAAAGCAAAGGAAATCAGCAGGTTGGTCCCCGCAGGGTTTTTGTAGTAAAACCCGCATATTTTTTTCTCGTGGCCGAGTGGGCTTTAGGTAACCCCCTAAATAAAATACTACTAGGAAAAGGGGGCCCTTCGTCAGCTTCAAGGTAGACGGGAGCAGTAGATCAGGTCTTAAAGGATCACTTTTTTCAAAAAGGGTTTACAAACAGGGTTTAAAACTCATAGACAAAATTTACTATAAAACACAGGTATTCTCTTAAGTTTCAAGATCAGACTTTTTTTCCCTGTCCTGGCCCTACGCTTTTTCCTCGGGCGTCGAGCGCCCCCAGGGCACCTAAACGGCCCTTTTATCAGTCAAAGGGGGTGTGTGCTTTTTTGTGGAATGTGTGTTGTGTATGTGTGTGTGTTTGGGGTGTGTTTTGTTGTGTGTGGGGGGGTGGGGGTGTGGGTGTGTGTGGTGTGGAGTGTGGGTGTGTTGAGTGTGTGGGGTGAGAGTGTGTGGTATGCTGTGTGTGTGTGTGGGAGTGGTGAGTGAGGTGTGTGTATGTGGAGTGTGCATGGAGTGCGTTTTGACAGATCTTATATCAAGCCTTATTAGCAATAGTGTGCTTCTAAATAGAATCAGATGATAGTCTATTCGTCGCCAGGTCTTGCAATCGTGTTCCTATTTTGCTGTGTGGCAGTTTGTGAGCTAAAAGGTCATCCTGTCCTGAGTGCCTGCTTGTGGCCTAAGTCAGTCTGACCCGTATGTGTTGTGAGCAGTTAAGCAGTTATGCTTACCCCATTACCCTTACTGACTTATTTTAATATAACATAATGTGTTGGAATCCCACATACTCCCTCCTTCGTTGCTTAATAGCAACGCTCAAAAGAGAATTCCAACATTTAAACCTGCATGAAAAATGCACAACCTCAAACTCAACAAAGATCAACCATCAAAAATGATAAACTTTAAATAAACAAAATAAAACTCAGTGGCCACTGTTAACTATATAGTATGAAACCAAACAAACCTATTAGACCCTCTTAAAATTCAACAACAATCACTGAATAATAATAATTGAACAGCAATATTATGACTTTCACAATTGTCTTTCATTCTTCGTTCTTCGGACTGATTTGGCCAGTCCCGCGAAACACCCGCGCCTTTGCGAGAAACGACACGAGCATGAAACGAGTGACTTGGATTGCTCAGAGCAATTTTCTCCCAGTGCGGAAAGCACAACGCAACAGCCCCTCAACTTTTTGACTGGCTGTGGGGGAGCCCAGCGCACCCATGCATTGGTGCCTTAGCTGGGTATTGATGACTTTGCAACTGGATTCGTTGTGAAGAGGGAGACGAGAGCGACCCCCTCTCGAATTTCCAGATGACGACATTGACGACTGCATCTTGATTCTCTGTTGTTGGCGACGCTGCCGGTGGTGTGAAGGGACTTCTCGTCGACCGGTGGCACCCTCCTGCAGGCTGTGTAGCTTGTCTGGACAGAGCTGGCTGAGACGAGTTGACGGCCCTCAGTTTCTGGCTGGGATTGGGTTTGGGCTGTGTACAGGCGAAAGACGACCCTCGGTTCTGGCTGTCAGCTGTCCTGTGACATCACGACTTGGACACGGCAGTGACATCACACTGATAGCACGAGTTGAGAGCGTAGTTTAGCATCTTAGATCACAGCACTTGTCCCCAATTGTCCACAGCAGGACTCAGGTTCTGCACCTTATTCTTTATCGAGGCCCTCCAGAAAGACAGATACAGACAGAGAAAAGACAGAAAGGGAGAAAATCCTACCTACACAAACTTCAAATAACTTCTTAGATATGGGAAGTTTGTGTTTTTTTAAATTTAATTTTTAAACCTAGGTTTACTGTATCAATACAATATTTTGTAAATCTAATCACACTTGATGTCAACTGTGCAGTAATACTTTTTGAAACAGTTTATGGATTATGACATTAACAACAACACTACAAGTATGGTTGTTCTTATTTTTTTTTTAATAGAGTTTTTTGACCCTGAACCCTAAATAATTACTTAAACTTATTTATTAATTTTAAATGGATATTAAGTATTTTGATCATTCTCTCTTTTTAAACTTACTTTGTTTTTTGGGTTTTTTTCTCTATGTGGTTTTTTTCATAATTTTAATTATTCCCTTTTCTTAACATGTACTCTTTTAAAGTTTAAATTTAATGTGCTTTCTTAAACTCTTTAACAGTACTTCTATTATTTTTAATTTAATGTGCTCTCTAAAACTCTCCCTCCTTTTACAAATTCCTTTTTGAAACACAAAAAGGGGGCATATTAAGTTTTAAAAATTCCTAAAAATAAGTTTTCTCACTTGTGTAGCAATTGTACTTAAACAGGAACAACCAAACATTGGCTTTCTCCCAGCCCTCTTAAAAATAACCCCAAAACGGTTTAAAAATTTAGAATGCAACCCCTTTTTTTAAAAAAAATCCAATTTCTTGAATCGGTAAAATGTACAAAAGAACCCTTAAAAAAAAATCAGGTATTCCTTTTGGGAAAGTTTGGGGGAATAGATTGGTTCAAAATCCTCTAAATCAACAATATTCCTTATTTTTAATCTTTAATACAAAATTTACTTGGAAAAATTCTTTCTATTTAACTTTTTAAAAACTCTTTTAAATTTTTTTGGGGAAAATTTAAAACATTTAAATTTTCCCGAAAAATTTAAAGGGCCCCCAAATCATGCTTTCTTTTTGACTGAGAAAAAACAAAACAATCTTTTTTTGATTTGAAAAATTAAGACACTAGTTTTTTCTTTCTTCTTTTTTTTTTTTTTTTAAAAATAACCCTAACCCTGCTTTTTTTTTAAATGCATAAAGGGGAAACCTATTAGTTATCAAAAAAAGGTCCTTTAAACTTTTAAATCCCATGTATTTTTTTTCCTTTTTCAACATTTTGTTTTTTAGTATCTAGATTAGTTTATGTTCAAAACAGACCTATTTCAATTGCTTGCTTGCACACAATTCTAAATTTAGGGGGGGAAAAACCATTAATCAAAAAAATTTTCACAATTTTCAGTACTTGCACTTTTTTTTTAAAGGGACTGGGTGATTCCACCCTCCTTTTGATGGAATGTCCCCTTTTTTTTGTTTTTTGTTGCAAAAGGGAAAACCCTCTCCTTTGTTGCTTCAGTGTCTCTTTCTTTCCCATAAAACAAGCAAAGTCAGCAAAGTCATTTTTGGCACATTTTACTGATTCTTTTAGTGCTGTCATCCTGTATCCAGACACAGGCTTTAAAGCACTTTTTGCACGGGTGTCCCTTAGCCCCCGTGCATATACGCCCCATTTTTTAGTCCATGGGCATTGGCAAAAGCGTTTTCTGCCGGTATGGGGTTGGCTCCAATACACTTGTTGGCTCCAGGGCCAACTGAACTGAAATGCCTTTAGCGAGCAGGGTAAATTCTTTTTCATCTCGTCCAAACTTTTTTATATATTTTTTGTAAATTTTCTTTTTTCGGCAATTTCGGGGTTTTTTTCTTTTTTTTATACTTTTTTTTTTTTTTTTCTTTTTTTTATTACATTTTTTTTTATTTTTTTTTGGGCAGAGAAAAAGTACTTACGTGACAACCTTTATTTAGTGCCCCAAACCAAAATTGCAAGCATATAATTTTTCTTAGAAGGCTTTAAAAAAACAAATTTTTTTTCAATAGTATTTTTACCTTTAAAAAGGGGTTTATTTGTTTATTAACTCTTCAACCCAAAATGCTAAACCTTTACATTGCAGTGCACTGTAATCGTTTTTTTCCGTGCCTCTCAGTTAACCACTTCTGGAAGAGAAAAAAAGAAAAGTCACACATTTAAAATTTGAACCAAGGGATTCTCAAACCTTCAAAACGTTTCTCACAAAAACTCTTACTTTTTAAAATTTAAACACGATGTTATTCAAAAGATTTTTATTACTTACCCAAAACCACAGGATTTTAAAGTTTTTTACTGTAATTTGAGAGCACTTTTTTAGCCAAAGGGTCTATATGTCGCAAGATTTAGAAAAAACTTTTCCATGTTTTATCTTTGTCTGAGGTTTTTCTAAAACAAAAAAAAAAAAAAAAAAATTTTAAACAGACAGCTTTAGCCAATTCAATCGCTGGCTGCTTGAGTCCTTATGGACTAAAAAAAAAAAATCAATTACCCCAGTTCTGGGGGGCCTATAGCTTCCTGTTACTTAAAGAATTGATTTTAAAATACTAATGTTGTTTTATGTATTTTTAATCTCGTCCCTGTGAAGCACTCTGAGTGGCCTTGTATTTGAATTGTGCTATATAAATAACCTTGCCTTGTCTTTCCTGCTTTAGATGTAACACTTGATTAAAATTACTTATTAACTTAACTTTTTTTTTTTTAGTTAATTTTAAAAGGTAAGTAACCCTTCCCTAAAAATTCAACCTAGCACTTTTTACCCCTACAAAATAAATGATTTGTTTGGTTCCCTTTTGGAAATAAAGTAGCAAATCACACTTCAATGATTCTTAAAATTTTAAAAGGAATTTTACTAAACTTAAAACCCCAAACCGAGTTAAAAAACAAAACAACATATTCTCCTCTTTCAACACATGAACAACGTACATTTACGTTTCCAAAATGTTTCGAGAACTATTTTTCAATATCAGGGGCCCAAGGAAATTTTAACGTTTCTTATCGCTTTCAATTTCCAAATCTTTTCCTTAGTTTAATTCTTACAAAAACACCTTCACCTTTTCTTATTTTATCATAACTTTAGTGTCTTATGGGCACAGACAAACTTAAAATTTTAAAGTTTCATCGTTCATACCCAGGTCTTAAAACACAGGCAATTTAACTTGATGCTTTATTTTTTAGTCAACCCAATTCTTATGTTAAACCAAATCAAAGGAATGTACCTAGATTTTATTCCCCAATCAATTTTTTAGTGCAAAAGCTCTGTTACAGATTTTAATGAGACTGTCTCCCAAGCTGCAGGCGTATTTTTAGCCCCCGGGCCCGCATGTAAATTTGATACTAGCTTCAGCTTTGGGAGGGGGGTGCAGAGGGGGGGGGGGGGGGGGGGTTCTTTTACGAGGAGAAAAGATGCCCGGGGGTTTGTAAACAAACCTTTTTTTATGACCCTACCCTTTAAACAAAAAACCCAATACAGAAAAATAGTGCCACTTTTTGCTCCAATAAACAACACAAACAGCTGTACCAAAATACAGCATTCAACGCAACAACAGCATACAATAGTTTTACTTGTTATTCCTTTTTCAAATTAAATTATTCTCTTTAATTTTCAACTCTTAATATTGTATTATTAATCACATTTAAAGCGCAACCCTTCATCTGTCGGTAATCAACGTCCTAGACTCTGTGTAAATGTCTATATGGAGAGAAGACCTTGATCAATTGAAATCTCGATTGACAAGAACCAGATTTATGCTGCATACACGTTAAACACTAGCCCAGACTCTAACTGGAATGTATTTGACGCAGTACCAACTGTCCTTTAGAACAGCATATGTCTCTATCCCGAATTGTATAATTTATTTATTTTTAAAGAGCATTACGGGTGTAATAATGTCTTTCTTGACGTACTGTCCACCGTGGAAACGACCTCTCTGTACCAGCCAAAGGTTCGTGTGCTCATGGACCGGGCCCCAATCTCTTCGACAGGTATCCTTTTCTCAAAACTCTTTTTTTCTATTCCTCAACGGGAAACACAATCACGCTGCAGCGATTTTTACAAAATGCAATGTCAAAACACAGAAAAAACAGCAAGGGTGGCCACCAACCAAAATAACACAACCATTTCTTTTTCAACAAACCAAGTTTCTTAACAATTTACAGAAAACCAAGATCAGTTAATAGCAACTGGCAGAAATTGTTTCATGCCGTCTATGAATCCTGATTTACTTATACAAAGCACGCAAGTTTAACAGACCTCAAAGAAAAACAACAGAAACAGGTTGACATTGGTTATGGGCAAAATATACATTACCCAGCCGCCGTCTGTTTGTCTGTCTGCTGCAACTTCTGAAGTCTTCCGTTACGACAACGCCAATATGTAGTGGAAACCTACATATATATTCTCGTGGCCGAGTGGGCTTTAGGTAACCACTAACATAACATACTACTAAGGAAGGAGGGGAGACATCTCAGTCAGACTTCAAGGTAGACGCGGAGCAGTAGGATCAGGTCTTAACAGGATCACTTTATTCAAAGGTTGACATAACAGGGTTCAGCTCAGTAGACAACTTCTACTATAAAACACAGGTATTCTCTTATACGTTACAAAGATCAGATCTTATGTTCCCTGTCCTGGCCCTACAGCTTTTCTCCTCGGGCGTCGAGCGCCCCGAGTGGCACCTAAACGGCCCTTTTTTCAGTCAAGGGGGGGGGTGCGTCTGTGTGAATGTGTGTGGTGTGTTTATGTGTGTTGTGGTTGTGGGTGTGGTGTGTTGTGTTGTGTGGGGGGGGGTTGGTGGTGGTTTTGGTGTGGGGGAGAGTGGCGTTTTGTTGAGTGTGGGATGAAGTGGTGTGTATGCATTTTGTGTTGGGTGTTGGGTGAGTGTGTGTGTATTGAGAGTGGATGTAGTGGTGTGTGACAGATCTTATATCAGCCCTTTTTCAATAGTGTCTTCAAATAGAATCAGATATAGCTTTCGTCCCAGGTCTTGCAATCGTGTTCCTATTTTGCTGTTGGGAGTTTGTGAGCTAAAAGGGATCCTGTCCCCAGTGCCTGTTGTGGCCTAATCATTGACCCGTAGTGTTTTACAGTTAAACATTATGCTTTCCCCATTACCCTTACTGAATTTTTTTAATAAACAAATGTGTTGGAATCCCACAGTTGTTTTAGTTTTTTTTTTGGGGCCCCACTCCCCATTTCTGCTTAAAAAAGTCATAAAGGGGGTTTACATTTTTAATCCCCTTTTTTTCAAACCCATCATCAATAGGCCTAGAAATGCGGGCATCGTCCCAGTTCTCCCGAGAAAGCCCCATGTCTGGTTCCAGGGGTGAAAGGGGTTTGGGTTTGGGGATTTTAATCCGGACCGAGTTAAATCCGGTAACCCCTGAACTTTTGGGCAAAAATATTGTTTTCCAATCGAATCTTTTGATTGGTTACTTTTCCAAAATATAAATTAAAGTAACCATTTGCCCTACCAAAAAAAAGCGGATTTGAAAGAAGCGTCAATGGCCGGGGGTCAAGGGTGCGTTGGGTGCACCCCCGGAGGGTTTCGAATCCCACTTTGCAAGATAGTTTTTCCCCCAAAAACGTGCTTTTTGGGGTAAAAAAACAAACCCCTCTGGTCCAAAAAAGTTTAGAAAATCTTTTTTAATGTTGCTAACCTTGCCTGCCCGATCGGGAAAATGGGGCGAAGTTAAATGAATGATTAAACTGATCGCCTTGAATCCTGCAATTCCAAAGGGGTGTAATGGGAGCACTCTGACTTTAATCCATGATCCATTTCAACCCGGGTGGAACCCTACTTTCCCGGCCCCTAAATCAAACGGCCCCTGTGTTACAAAAAATATGAAATGGAATCTTTGAAAAAAAAGCACTAAAATTTTGAAAGAGGGATAAAAGGGCAACCCAAAAAGGTTTTTAAGGGGCCCTTTGGTATTTGGGGAAATAATTTGGCCCCCATGCACTTAAAGAAAATAATACAATGTTTGCCCCCCCAGGATTCCCCAAGTAAATCCCAAGTAAAGGGGGGTCAAAAGACCTAAAAGGATAGAGAAAGAAAAAGGAAATACCATGTTGTGCCCATGGGTTTTTTTATTTGTTCGGTCCCACCCCCTTTTTTTTTAAAAATCACTCAGGTTTGCATTTTAAACTGCCCTTCTTGTTGAAAAACCCATCAAAATGCGCCAGATAGTCGGCTCGGCCCCTTCTCCGCGAAAGCACCACTTCGGGTTCCGGTGAAAAGGTTGGAGTTGGTCTGAACCACATCCGAGTTAAATCTCGGGGAAACCCGAAATTTGGGGCGAAACGACTGTTGAAGTTTCCAATCGAATCTTTTTGTTGGTCATGTTTTTCCCAAAAAATATGAAATTAAGTAATCAATTTTCTGCCTCCACAAAAAAGTGGTTTGTAAAAATCGGGGAGGGCCCCCGGGTCAAGGCGGGTTAGGGAGTCCCCCTGGAGGGGGGGTTAAACCCCCATTTCTGAAAAGATTTTTTTTTTCACCAAACCCCATGCTTGCTCAAAGAAAATCAGAACCCCGGTCCCAAAAGATTTAAAAAAATCATTTTAATAGTTGAAACCTGGAAAAGTGCCCGAGGGGAAAATTGGGGCAAAATTAAAAATGAATGTTTAAACGATCTCCTTAAAATCCGAAATTTCCCCATTTCCCCTGGTTAATGGGAGCACCTGATTTAACCCGGGATCCATTCAAGTCTCGGGGAACCTACTTTGCTGGGGCCCCAAATAAAAAACCCCTTGTTCAAAAAAAATTTAAAAAAATGGCGTTGCAGACCAAAGCACTAAATTGTAAACGGGTAAAAGGGAAAAAACCCCAAAATTTTTCAAGGGGCCTTTATTTTTGCGGGAAATAAAAGGTTGGGGGAAATTTCGGGCCCCATGTATTAAAGAAAACTAAGTAAATGTTTAGCCCCACCGGTTCACCAAGTAAAATCCAATAAGGGGGCGGCCAAAACGACCTCGAAAGGGAAAAGAAAAAAAAAAGGGAAATACAGCGTTTGTGCCATGCGGGTTTTTTAGTTTTTTTCGGCCCATACCCATTTTGTTTTAAAAAATCACTAAGGGGTTTTTAAAGCCCTTTTGTTGCAAACACGCATACAAAGCCCCTAGATCAAGGGCGGAATCTGCACATCTCTCCCACAAAAACCACTTCATGGTTCCAGGTGTAAGGTTAGATTTGGATCAAAATCCCGCCCCGGTTAAATCCGGGGGAATGAACTTTGGGCAAAAGACTGATTAATGTTTCCCTCAAACATTTTGATTGGTCTAGTTTTCCAAAATAAAATTAAAACCCACTTTCCCCCTACCAAAAAAAAGCAGGATTGTAAAACTCGGAGGCCGGCGGTCAAACCGGTTGGGTCGCACCCCCCTGGGGGGGGTTTCAACCCACTTTCGACAAATATGTTTTTTCACAAAAACCATGTTGCTGGGGGAAAAAAGAGCAACCCCGGGTCCCAAAAAGTTTTTTAAAAATACATTTAAATACGCAACCCTGTGCCACGGAGATCTGGAAATTTTGGGCAAAAGTTAAAAATTTAAGACGATTCTCCTTGCAACCTGAATTCCAGGTGTAATGGGAGATTGGGTTTGAACCAGGACCCGAGTTCAAGTCTCGGTGGAACCTCTTTTGCTCGGGCCCCAAAACGTCAAACGGGACCTGGTTCAAAAGAATTTCAATGGAATGGCGAGAAGACCAAAGCCTACAATTTGAAAAAGGGGGTTATAGAAGGCAAAAAAAGTGTTGCAAAAGGGCCCCTTGGTAGTTGGCAGGAAAAATGGTTGGAATATCTTGGCCCATGTCACTTAAAGAAAACTAAGTACAAGTTTGCAGTCCAATGGATTCCCCAAGAAAATCCAATAAAAGGGGGCCAAAATGACCCAGAAAGGGAAAAAAGAAAAAGGGAAAATACAGCAGTGTTTTTCCCCATGCGGGTTGTTTTAGTTTGTTGGGGCCCCACTCCCATTTTGTTTAAAAGTCACCCAAGGGGTTAGATTTAAAACTGCCCTGTTTTTTGCAAACACGCTATAATAGCGCCAGATCAAGTGTGGCATCGTCCACAGCCCCTTCCGAGAAAAACCATTTATGGTTCCATGGGAAATGGTTAAGTTGGACTTGAACCAGGCCCCCAGTTAAACCCGGGTGGAACCTAAACTTTTGGGAAACAGACTGATTAAATTTTTCCCAAATCGAATCATTTTGATTGGTCTACTGTTTTTCCCAAAAATATCAAATTAATAACCATCTTTGCCCTACCACGAAAAAAGCAAGGTTTTGTAAGAAGCAGTCGGATGGCCCGCCGGTTAAGGCGCTGCGTTCGGGTCGCATCTCCCCTGGAGGCGTGGGTTCGAATCCCACTTCTGACAAGATATGATTTTTCACCAAAACCAGTGCTTGCTCTGGGTAAGAAAAGTCAGCAACCCTCTAGGTACCAAAAGGTTTGAGAAAATACAGTGTTAATAGTCTGCTAACCTGCTGCCACGTGACCGAGTCTGGGAAATGTGGCAGAAGTTAAATGAATGATTAAGACTGATCTGCCTTGCAATCCTGCAATTCCATGGTTCCATGGTGTAATGGTGAGCACTCTGGACTTTGAATCCAGTGATCCGAGTTCAAGTCTCGGTGGAACCTACTATTGCTCAGGCCCTCTAAACGCAAACAGGACCCTGTGTTACAAAAGCAGATATGTCAATGGAATGGCGTATGACAGACCAAAGCACTACAAGTTGATAAGACGGGTATAGAAGGCAATCACCTGAATGTGTTGCTAACGGGCCTTGGATATGTTGCAGGAAATGATGGTTGGAAATATCTTGGCCCATGTCACTTAAAGAAAACTAAGGTTGCGTTCCGAATCGCATACTCTTTCTTTTTTCTATTCTACATACTACATCCGACGATAAAAAGAATCTAGTTAGGATGCAGTAGACATACTATTGGGACATACTTTTCTCTCTTATTTCATCATAACATTGCGCCATTGATCTTGCCTCTTGCTTTTATATCCGTCGCATCCCCGGTTTGTTTTCATAACATGGACCTATAGGCTTCGTCGATGTTACGTCACTTCACGTGCGCACTGGATTGTGGGTCAGAATCGCCCAAATAGGATGCACTTTTCAACACTAACAATCTTGGCCGCATGAAGTAGACCATCCGGGTATTCTAACCATCCTAAATCTGGCCACAAGAATCGGGACATCCTAAATCTTTTTTCTACATACTAATAGTAGAAAGTATGCGATTCGGAACGCAACCTAAGTACAATGTTTGCAGCTCCACCATGGATTCACCAAGTAAAATACCAAGTAGAAGGGGCGGTCCAAAACTGACCTCAGAAAGGGATAGAGAAAGACAAAGGAAATACAGCAGTGTTGTGTCCATGCAGGGTTGTTTTAGTTTGTTCGGTCCCACACCCATTTCTGCTTATAAAAGTCACTCAGGGTTAGCATGTTAACTGCCCTGTCTTGTTGCAAACACGCCATCATCAATAGCGCCTAGATCAAGTGCTGGCATCGTGCCACACGTCTCTGCCAGCAGAAAGCACCACTGTCATGGTTCCATGGTGTAATGGTTAGGAGTCTGGACTCTGAATCCAGCGATCCGAGTTCAAATCTCGGTGGAACCTGAACATTTGGGCGAAACAGACTGATTGAATGTTTCCAATCAGAATCATTTTGACTTGGTCTACTGTAATTTCCAAAATAAAGCAAATTAAGTAATCCCCATCTTCTGCCCTACCACGAAAAAAGCATGGATTTGTAAGAAGCAGTCAGGATGGCCGAGCGGTCTAAGGCGCTGCGTTCAGGTCGCAGTCTCCCCTGGAGGCGTGGGTTTCGAATCCCACTTCTGACAAGATATGATTTTTCAACCGAAACCAGTGCTTGCTCTGGGTAAGAAAAGTCAGCAACCCTCTAGGTACCAAAAGAGTTTGAGAAAATACACTTTTAATAGTCTGCTAACCTGCTGCCACGTGACCGAGTCTGGGAAATGTGGCAGAAGTTAAATGAAATGATTAAGACTGATCTGCCTTGCAATCCTGCAATTCCATGGTTCCATGGTGTAATGGTGAGCACTCGGACTTTGAATCCAGTGATCCGAGTTCAAGTCTCGGTGGAACCTACTATTGCTCAGGCCCTCTAAACGCAAACAGGACCCTGTGTTACAAAAGCAGATATGTCAATGGAATGGCGTAATGACAGACCAAAGCACTACAAGTTGATAAGACGGGTATAGAAGGCAATCACCTGAATGTGTTGCTAACGGGCCTTGGATATGTTGCAGGAAATGAATGGTTGGAAATATCTTGGCCCATGTCACTTAAAGAAAACTAAGTACAATGTTTGCAGCTCCACCATGGATTCACCAAGTAAAATACCAAGTAGAAGGGGCGGTCCAAAACTGACCTCAGAAAGGGATAGAGAAAGACAAAGGAAATACAGCAGTGTTGTGTCCATGCAGGGTTGTTTTAGTTTGTCGGTCCCACTACCCATTTCTGCTTATAAAAGTCACTCAAGGGTTAGCATGTTAACTGCCCTGTCTTGTTGCAAAACACGACATCATCAATAAGCGCCTAGATCAAGTCTGGCATCGTGCCACACGTCTCTGCCAGCAGAAAGTACCACTGTCATGGTTCCATGGTGTAATGGTTAGCAGTCTGGACTCTGAATCCAGCGATCCGAGTTCAAATCACGGTGGAACCTGAACATTTGGGCGAAACAGACTGATTGAATGTTTCCAATCGGAATCATTTTGACTTGGTCTACTGTATTTCCAAAATATGCAAATTAAGTAATCCCATCTTCTGCCCTACCACGAAAAAAGCATGGATTTGTAAGAAGCAGTCAGGATGGCCGAGCGGTCTAAGGCGCTGCGTTCAGGTCGCAGTCTCCGCTGGAGGCGTGGGTACGAATCCACTTCTGACAAGATATGATTTTTCACAGAAACCAGTGCTTGCTCTGGGTAAGAAAAGTCAGCAACCCTCTAGGTACCAAAAGAGTTTGAGAAAATACAGTGTTAATAGTCTGCTAACCTGCTGCCACGTGACCGAGTCTGGAAATGTGGCAGAAGTTTAAATGAATGATTAAAGCTGCGAACACACCGCACGGCCGCGCGGCGAGATTACATACAAAGTCAATGGACTAGCGCGTGGCAGCGCGTCCACACCAATAATCGGCGTCCAGCGGCCGGCGGCGGGCACTTGGCGCGGCGCGTGGCCGCGCCTCCAGAGAGGTGCGTGAATCGGGAGCGCGGCCATTTGCGGCGTGTCATCGAAGGAGCGTGAATCGAAGGCTTGTGCGGCGCAACACGGCGCTGCAGAAAAAGATTAAACATTTCATCTTTTTCTGCGGCGCTGCGGGCACCGCGCCTCCACAGCCAATCAGCGGCGTTGAGATTGCCCGGTGGTCTGCAAGACGAGGTGGGCGTGTGGATGAGGACATTGTGCTTCCAATACATTCTGCAAATATGTGTATTTTGCATCTGTTTAGCTGTTGGTTGTACTTTAGCCAAGGCAGCGCCGGTTAGCATAGTGAAACTCACCCAGCTGTGTGCTTTTCCTGAGGATAATATGAACCCAAAGTTGTGGAATTCCAATAAAGTACAGCGAAGCACCGGTGTTGTCCTCCGTCAGTAGGCTGATGTCTGCCTTTATTTTTGCAGCTGAGCACACACTGCTGTTGTTATTGTGTTTAGTATGTTGCTGAATTACTATTAATAGGCTATGTGTGTATTTTCGATCATGCTGTTTTAATGATATTTGTGACAACTCTGCCGCTGGTTACACAGTGAACCTACATCTGTATTTTTTGGCACAGCTGGACCATGCTGTTGTTGTTGCACCATAAGTGTGACGGGTCTGATTTCGGCGTCGGCGTCAGGAATATATGGCCCAATATGATCAAGCGGCGAGCCTCTTTCGATCACGCGGCCAACCGCCGCCTTCGACGTGGCGGCCGGCGGCCGCGGCGGCGGCTCCGCTGAATATGGCCCAATATGACCCAAATGATCAAGCGGCGAGCCTCCTGCGTTCACGCGGCCAACCGCCGCAGGCGGCCAATGCGGTGTGTTCCCAGCTTAAGACTGATCTGCCTTGCAATCCTGCAATTCCATGGTGTAATGGTGAGCACTCTGGACTTTGAATCCAGTGATCCGAGTTCAAGTCTCGGTGGAACCTACTATTGCTCAGGCCCTCTAAACGTCAAACAGGACCCTGTGTTACAAAAGCAGATATGTCAATGGAATGGCGTATGACAGACCAAAGCACTACAAGTTGATAAGACGGGTATAGAAGGCAATCACCTGAATGTGTTGCTAACGGGCCTTGGATATGTTGCAGGAAATGAATGGTTGGAAATATCTTGGCCCATGTCACTTAAAGAAAACTAAGTACAAATGTTTGCAGCTCCACCATGGATTCACCAAGTAAAATACCAAGTAGAAGGGGCGGTCCAAAACTGACCTCAGAAAGGGATAGAGAAAGACAAAGGAAATACAGCAGTGTTGTGTCCATGCAGGGTTGTTTTAGTTTGTTCGGTCCCACTACCCATTTCTGCTTATAAAAGTCACTCAAGGGTTAGCATGTTAACGATAGTTACGTAAAGTAACTACGGTTCTATGAGTTCCGGATGACCGCCAGAGGCGGTCTTTCAGCACGGATGTTCCATCGCGCGCATGCGCAGGTCGGGGATCTTTATACCAAAATAGTCACCCGTGACACCTGGGTGACCCGAGAATATGTATATATTCCGGAAGTCACTCTAGGATCTGTTCCAACTGGATCTTCTCGTGGTATCTGAGAAGTCTGGTGACAGAGAACTCTGGCGGTCATCCGGAACTCATAGAACCGTAGTTACATACGTAACTATCGTTCTATTTCGTTCCTACTGACCGCCAGAGGCGGTGCTTTTAGCACTGGATGACTTATACCAGAAAGGTCACGAAGAGTACTCATCAATTAGGGGCTTACAGCCGTCAACAAGACAGCCGCCATCCCACAGGATTTAGGAGCAGAAACATTTTCTCTGTAGAGCCCCGCAAAACGTACATGATGAAAAAACCTGTAGCCGAGGCGCAAATGTCCTGACGTGAACCCGCTTCAAAGGCAGCCCCAAAATGTAGCCCCTACTCCTGGTAGGTGGCACTCAACGGCCAAGGCATGGGGAGCCCTGTGCTCTATATGCATTCAAGACCACCTCCACAAGTCAGTGGGAGTGTCTCTGTTTGGACAGGGCAGCCCCCTTCCTGCAGCTCCCATAGCAGACAAAGGGTTATTTGTCTTACGCAAGCTGGTTATTGCCACAAACATATGCCCCAAGCGCCCGCACCGGGCACAGTGGGTCTGACATTCTTCCTGCACCCCCTGGTGAGCCCAGGGATTAATAAGCAGCCAACTCGATCGATTGGTTTACATAGTGGGGAGACAATCGTTTGGATAGGAAGGATGGATTTGGCGAGAGCACCACTCCTGACCCTTCTACATGCCAGCGCAAACGCGCCTGGCTCACTGACAAGGCATGGAGTTCACCGACCGTCTGCAGTCGCAATGGCAAGGGCGAATGCCGTCTTCATAGACAGCCGCGTCAGGTCTGCCTGACTCAGCGGCTCAAATGGGGGTAGACCTAAGGCCCTCAGGACTACTTGCAAGTCCCATGATGGTGCCCTCAGGGGTCGTGGTGGCTGGATGAAGCCTCTGGCCTCCCTTTCAGTAACTGCCTGACTAGGTAGTGGGACCTACCGTCGGGTTTTATCCACCCTTGCATGTGCGGCCCGATATCGCAGCCACATAAACGCGAGGGTGGAAGCAACTCCCCTGTTGCCCACACAGACTGCAGAAAGTGTAGTATCAATCTCAATGAGCAAGTCCCTTGGACTTCGCCATGTGTCATGCACTACTGTGCAAAAAACTTCCACCTGTCTGTATAGAGCGGAGAGTGCCCTGAACTTAAAACAGGTCTGGACCTCTGACTGGTCGTAATACGTCAACAGTGGGCCCTGCTATCAGGAGCCACACCCCCAGCTGCAGGCGCCCGAGTTCGGGTGCCCTACATGTCGTATGCCCACCTGTGACAGAAGTTTCTGTCTCTTGGAAGGCACCAAGGGACCCCCTTGAGGAGTTTTAGTAACGCTGGGAACCATGGCCTTCCTGGCCCATGTGGAGCCACCAAACGTGGCTGTAACTGCAATGCTGGACCCCGTCCAGTGTTACCAGTAAAAAGAGAATTAGGGGAAAATACATAAAGCAGGCTGACTGGCCAAGCATTAGCCAGAGCCTCCTGCCTTAGGGGACTGGTCCTCTCCATCTAGGAGAACCCAGGGGGACAGTGGATCATCTCTTCGGAAGAAAAGAGATACGCCACTGCCCTGCCATACTTGTCCAATCATGCCCCCCACCTCCGGATGGAGTCTCCCCTCCCCGGGGGTGGCCCTTTTCTATCGCTGTGTTCCGGACACCTGGAACTTGGACAGCTTAGATAATGATAATCAGATAATGCTGAGGTCAGCATACATCATCGAAGGAAGAGCGTAAGCACCCCCATTGCATGAAGTGTGTCTATGCTGAACGTTAGCTCGCGCTACGGAGAAAGGAGGTCGATGGGCCGCCGACTCGAGCACCAGCTGAGTGTAATGGGGGCAGGGAGTCCACACACTGTTTTCGCAGAGCCCGGACCCCCAAAGGAAGAACCCTGCTGGGGCCCCCCGGTGGTTTAAGTGAGTGCTAAGAACCCCCGCAAGGGGTTAGCCTAAGTGCTCCCTCTCTGTGGGCCCTCCCACTGGCCTACGACCGCCCGCCCTAAAAGACTGCGTCCCCGTCTGAAAAAGGGGGGTCTGTCTCTACAATCACACCCGGGGGATTTCCCCCCTAAGGGGGACCCTGAAACAGGGTGCCCTTCTCCCGGGTCGAGGGCCCGAAGGACGCCCAGAACCTTGACCCTCTTGCGTCTCTGCCCTTGGGTCCAAATGGGGAAACCCTTCGCCCCGATCTGAAGAGAATCACTTTTGGGAGGCCTGTCGGACTCCCTGGGTGCAGAGGTAGTACTTTTCAGTCAAAGGAAGAGGGGTGTATTTCCCGCAGCCTCCCCTGCAGAAGTGGTTACTGCCCAATGGTAGTAGCGCTTGGAGAAAGGCAGGCTCTATGGGCCCCCGAGTCGAGCACCCCCCCAAAAAAATCACACCCCCAAAATTGTGTAAAGGGTTTCCCTTTTAAAAATTGATCGAAAGGCCCAAATGTTCCCGGTGGCTAAGGAGCGTGGCTGTGTCCCCGACCGCCTGTCTGAGTTGGGGGGAATGACAACCGTGTTAGGATGGCAGTACCCTACCGCGAGCTTAATGGCGACGGGATGCTGCCAAAGTTTAAATACGCAAGCCAGGGAGGCCCCCGGAAAAACCTGAAATGACCTTTCCCCGAAATGCAAAGGGGGGGAACCCCCGTGGCATTGGGCAGTAGGGACCTGAAAGTAGCACCCCTTTAGGGCTATTGACACAACCCAGTCCCCCTGGCGATAGACTGGAGGCCCCTGCAAACAGGCTGGGAAAGGAAGAACCGTGAGGCACCATTCCGCCCCCTAGTCCAGAATGGGGGAACCCCCCCCCTTTCCCTTTGGGACCCGAAATTAGGGTGAGTAGAACCTACCGAGAGAGAGCACCCCAGGGACTTGGGGGAGGGTGGGGGGCTGGACCCGACTTCCCGGCGCCTGAAAAGCCCCACCTTAGCGCTGTGTTACGGCGCTGTTCAGAATGTGCTGAGAAGCACTGGCCCCTTGATTGCCCACCTGGACATTGTTGAAGATTTTGGGCAGGGGTCCACAGGGGTTTCCCCGGCCCGGAATAGGCAGAGGGACGTGCAGCGTGCCACTACTGTCTACCCGGTCAACCTGAACATGCAGGGGCCCTGAAGCGTGGGCCTGGGATCAGGAAGAGAACGGGGGTCTGTCACACACCCCCGACTGGGACGACGTTGGCATCAACCGCCTAGCCCCCAAAGCATAATGCAAAGTTGCAGTGAAGCACAGAGGGTCCGTGCTGAGTGACCAGCCCCTGCCCCCTGTATGGTTTGCGACCGGCCAGGACTGGTGGAAAGCAAACCCCCAAGCGTCCCACACGGGCACAATGTGTCCCCCTAGAAAGGAGGTCGATGTAATCTGGCCCGGGGGCCGGGGCAGGCACATGGGTTTTCCAGAGCCCGTCTGGGGAGACAACCAGGGATGTAAGCGGGCCCAATCGGAGCTAACCACCCAAAGCCCTAACTATCAGCATTGTGCATGGCTGCCGGGCTCGTTCACTAGTGGATGAAAGAGCCTTAAAATTGGAAAGCCTCAACGGAGTCTGTTTTCAAATGAGGAGAGGGGGGCCCCAGAAAAAACGGATATTGGGGGCCCCGCCAAAAAAAGGGCATTCACGGTGCAGATAAAACCAGGCTTCATCTACCCCAATACTTGGAAAGTCACAGACGGACATGACCCTCTGCCGAGCTGCCCCCTGTATAACATTACAGGCGCAGCTGTGGACAGCATGTCACCCCCTGAGTGGGAAGGATGCACACCCGAAAGGTACTCATGCGTGGCCCCCTGAGCTGTTGGAGGCAGGTGGAGAGTTTTATACAAGCCTCATCCCTGGGGATAAATGGTTATGCATGGTTTTTTGACAGGTTTCCCCTAGGTCTCACCCCAACCCTGCAGGGCACTTGTACCCATTCTCCCCGTAGGGGGGCCATGAAGGATCACAATTAGGCTGTTAGTATGTCACAATTTTGAGGCCCAGGCTAAATGAATTTGTAGCCGCTAACCGGGTTCAGGCGAAGCACCCGAGCAAGGGGCGCCCCCCTAAAAATAACAGTGAGGCGACTTTAGGAGGCCCAAGCTGTCTTGTGAGCCCCAAATTAAAAATAGCCTTTGTTAAAAGGGATGAACCCCGGGCTTCGGGGAGAGCAAGAGCCACGGTGCGACACCCCCAGAATAAAAAGTGGCGGGGTAAAACTATGCTCCACTGGGAGCATAAATTACATAGGCTTTAGGCAATCGAGCTTTAGGGGAGAGCCCCCGGCAACCATGGCCCCGTTGTGTAAAAAAGCTGCCCACTGGCGAGCATAATTACAGTAGGCTTTAGGGAATCGAGCTTTAGGGAGAGCACCCAACAAAAAGCAACCCGTTGAGACAATTTAAAAAAGATCCATTAAGGTATGCAACCGGGGTTCAGGCGAGAGAACCCAAGCCCCGGGGGACACCGCTAGAAAAATACAGTGGCGGTGTAAAAAAATGCCCCCCCCTGGCGGGCAAATACAGTAGTCTGTGCTGACCGACCGGGGGGTGCAGCCCAAAAAAACACAGTGAAGGTGACCCTTGGAAAACCCAAAACGCCACGGTTTTTAAATAAGTATCAACGGGTTCAGGCGAGAACAACCGAGCCCCGGGCGACACCCCTAGAATAATACAGTGGCGGGTAAAAAGGCCCCCGGTTGCCTTTCCCAGGCCAAGGATAGTGGCCAAACCCCTTAGTACTGATGCGTGAATGGGGCTATTTTCCCGAAAACCCTTATGGCAGATTTTTTCCCTCCACCCAATACAAGCGGCGAAAACATAATTGGATTTTTAAGCGCTTTTCAAGGTACTCAAACCTTTGGGTTCCCTTGTTCAATTCGTTCACACACAGTCATATGGTGGTGGTAAACTACGATAGTACCCCAGCGGGGGCAGAGACAGAAGCGAACAAATAACCCTAGTTAAAAGAATTCGCTTATTTAAGAAGGGGAAAGTGAAAATTAAAAAAAACACATGTAAACATGGGTTAAAAAGATGAATTAGCCAAATGCTTCCTTTCTGTAGTCCCCCCTGGCTAGGAAAGGTTTTTAAAAAAACCCCCGCCCCCATGGAGAGAAAAAAAAAAGGGCGGCAATCGACCCCGGGGGAGCAACCCAGGCAACAGGGTTTAAATAATCATGACAGAAACCCTTTGGGCCCCCAAGACGCTCGGGGGCAAAAAAAAGTACCCTAAAAAAACCCCAGGCTAAGGCGGGGAGCCCCCCGTGCAACGGTCCCCCCCGGTTAAAAATTTCCGGGGGTTGGGGAAATAAGCAAATGGGGGGAAACCCACTAAGCGCCTACCCCGTGCAACGGGTTGTGACACGGTTTAAAATTTAACAGGTGGGGCGATTTGGGAAAAAATTTTCCCCCCACGGCAAAGCAATCCCGGCAGCATACAGTGTATACAACAGCTCTAGTGTGTGGACGGTCAAAAAAAAAGAAATAAAGTAACTATGCAAGCAAGCTTGGGGGGGAGACCCCCGGGGGGGGCCCAAAAAAGTCAAATAAATAGTGGAAAAGAAATAGCCTTCGCTCTAGGCAAACCCCAAACAAAATACTGTGGCGGCGGCGGGACTCCCCCCAAAAGCCGCTCGCTGTTTTTTAAATGGGAAAAAAACCCCCAACCGGTGGGGCGATCTCTCAAACGTGCACCCGGCAAAAGTAAACAATCCCTAAAAAAAAAAAAAATTTTCGAGCTTTTAACCCGGGTTTGGCCCGAAAACAAACCCCCGGGGGAAAAACCCCCCGGGGGGGAAAAAAACCGCGACTGTGAACCAGACGCGCTTGACAAGTAAATTTAAAAAGCAAGGGGGGAAAAGGTGTATTTTTTTCCGCGACCCCCGCGGCTACCGTACCCCCCTTTTACCCCCCCCTGCCCCGGGCCCCTCACCCGAATGTAAAAAAATTTTGAAAGGGAAAAACCCCCTTTGGGGGACAAAGTAAAATCGAACCCCAAACCCCTTTAGGTTCAAAGCTCTTGCAAAAAAAAATGGTTTTTACACAAAAATATGTGTGCCCTGTGGCCGAGAAGAAAAAAGGACGTCTAGAGGACTTCGGAAATAAAAACAATTCCCGGGGCCCCCCCAGGTGTCCGGGTGTATTTTGGTTAAGATCTCGTGCGCGCGGCGTTTGGCCCCCCCCAAGGCTAAAACCCCCCGTTTGGGCCCGGGGGTAGGAACGAAAAGAATGCCCCTGCCCTTGTTGAAAACCACCCCCTTCATTTTAGCCCCTTAGATCAAGTTGGGGGAATCGTGCCACACGTTCTCCCCGAAAAAGCCCCCTGTCAGGGTTTTCCAGGGTTTGTTGGTTAGGAGTCTGGACTTAAACCCGCAAATCCCGATTTAAAAATCCGGGGAAACCCGAACATTTGGGCAAAAAAAGATGATTGTTTTTTCCCAGAATCATTTTTTTTTGGTTTTGTTTTTCCAAAAAAAGCAAATTAAGTAATCAATTTCTGCCCCCCCCAAAAAAAGATGGTTTTTTAAGAACCCCGTCAGGATGGCCCCCAGGGGGTTTAAAGGGGGCCCCTGGTTCAGGTCGCAGTCTCCCTGGAGGCGTGGGTTCGAACCACTTCTAAAAAGATATGTTTTTTTTACCAAAAAACCCGTGCTTGCTCGGGGTTTAAAAAAGTCGAAAACCCCCCAGGTCCCAAAAAGGTTTTGAGAAAATCCCTTTTAATGTCTGTAACCTGTCCCCCGTGCCCCGAGTCGGGGGGAAAAGTGGCAGAATTTTAAAAAAATTGTTTAAAGCTGACCCCCCCTTTCAATCTGAAATTCATGGCCCCTGGTGTAAGGTGAACCTGGAAATTTTAAAAAAAATGACCCCAAATTTTAAGCCCTGGGGGGAACCTCTTTTTGCTAGGGGGCCCCTTTCAAAAAGTAAAAAGGCCCCTGTGTTTCAAAAGCAGTTTTTTCAGGGAAAAATGGCGAAAGAAAAGCCCCAAAGCCCTAAAAGGTTGATAAGAGGGTATAAAAGGCTTTCCCCCCCAAAAAATTTTTTTTCAAAAGGCCCCTTTGGATATGTTGCAGGAAATGAATGGTTGGAAATTTTTTGGCCCCTGTCATTTAAAAAAAACCTAAGTACAAATTTTTGAGCCCCCCATGGATTCCCCCAATTTAAATACAAGAAAAGGGGGGTCCAAAACCCCCTCAGGGGGGGGAAAGAGAAAGAAAAAAGGAAAAGGGCAGTGTTGTGCCAAAGCAGGGTTGTTTTAGTTTGTTCGGGTCCACCCCCCTTTTTTCTTATAAAAGTCAAAAAAGGGTTGGGTGTTAATGCCGTCTTGTTGAAAAACACGACATATCAATAGCGCCCTGGGATCAAGTGCGGGCATGGCCACACGTCTCTGCCGAGAAAGTCCCAAGGGGGGTTTTCCCCTGGTGTAATGGTTACAGTCGGTTTAAAAAATAAAGCGATCCGAGAAAAAATCACGGGGGAACCGGGAACATTTGGGCGAAAAGATAAATTGAATGTTTCCAACCCGGGAATTTTTTGGGCTTGGTCATGTTTTCCCAAAAAAATTTTGAAAATTTTAAAGAATCCCTTTTTTGCCCTACACGAAAAAAAAAAAGGGGAAATTTGTAAGAAGCGTGGGACCCAAAGCGGTTAGGGCTGGTTAGGTGCAGTCTCCGTGGAGGCTGGGGCCCGCCCCCCATTTGAAAAAGATATTTTTTTCACAGAAACCAGGCTTGCTTGGGTAAGAAAAGTCGCAACCTTACCCCCAAAAAAGAGTTTGAGAAAATACTTTTAAATTTAGTCTGCAAACCCTTTCCCGTGCCCGATTTGGGGAAAATTTGTGGCAGAATTTTAAATTTGAATGATTAAGACTGATCCCCTTTAAAAAATCCTGAAAACCCAAATTGGTGTAATGGTGAGCACTCGGGACTTTGAACCCCAGTGATCCGGGAAAAAAGTCCGGTGGAACCTATATTGCTGGGCCCTCTAAAGCAAAAAACCCCCTTTTGTTACAAAAGCAGATATTTTAAAAGGAAGGCGTTAGACCCCCCAAAGCACCTTTTGATAAAGGGTTAGAAGGCAATCACCTGAATGTGTTGCAAAGGGTTGGATATGTTGAGGAAATAAATGGTTGGAAAACCCTTGGCCCCTGTACTTAAAGAAAAAACAAAGAAACAATTTTTGGGCAGTCCCATGGATTCACCCGTAAAATACCAAGTAGAAGGGGCGGCCCCAAAACCCCCTCGAAAGGGATGGGAAAAAGAAAAAAGGGAAAAACAGCAGTTTTTGGGGCCCCCATGCAGGGTTGTTTTAGTTTGTTCGGCCCCAAAAAACCTTTTTGTTATAAAAGTAACTAAGGGTTACCCTTTTAAAAATCCCCTGTTTTTTCC
Source organism: Ammodytes dubius (assembly GCA_026122265.1). Taxonomy (NCBI): domain Eukaryota; kingdom Metazoa; phylum Chordata; class Actinopteri; order Uranoscopiformes; family Ammodytidae; genus Ammodytes; species Ammodytes dubius. Next base: position 8,722 of record JAOPFK010000201.1, on the reverse strand, counting down.
CCAAACACCCATCATCAATAGCCCCCAGATAAAGTGCTGGATCGTGCCAAGTCTCTCCCAGCGGAAAGCACCCGTCATGGTTCCATGGTGAAATGGTTAGGAGTCTGGATTGCCCCCAAGCGACCGAGTTCAAATCTGGTGGAATGAACTTTGGGCGAAAGATGATTAAATGTTTAAAATCGGGAATCATTTTGATTGGGTTTAAACTGTATTTCCAAATATGAAAAATTAAGTAATCAATTTTCCCTACCACGAAAAAAGCATGGATTTGAAAGGGAAGCATTTTCCTTTTTGGCCCCGGGCGGTCAAAGGGCGCTGCGTTAGGTCGCAGTTCCCCTGGAGGCGTGGGTTGCCCCCCCAACTTCTGAAAAGATATGATTTTTCCCCAAAACCCCAGGTTGCTTGGGTAAAAAAAAGTAAAAAAACCCCCTTAGGTACCAAAAGAGTTTGAGAAAATAAAATTTAAATAGTCGAAAACCCTGCTGCCAGGGTGACCGAGTCTGGGAAATGGGGGAAGAAGTTAAATAAATTTGTTTAAGGACTGATCTGCCTTGAAACCCCTGAAATTTCCCAAAGGGTTTTCCATGGTGTAATGGTGGCCCCTTTTGGGGACTTTGAATCCAGTGACCCGGGAGTTAAGTTGGTGGAATTTCTATTTCTAGGCCTCAAAACCGCCCAAACAGGCCCCGGGTTTTAAAAAGAAGATATTGTCAAAGGAATGGCGTTATGACAGCCCAAAGCACTAAAAGGGTTGAAAAGAGGGATAAAAAGGAATACCTGAAGGGTTTTTGTAACGGGCCCTTTTGGATATGTTGCGGGAAAATAAATGGGGAAATATCGGGCCCCATGTCATTAAAAGAAAACTGTTAAATGTTTGCACCCCAAAAGGGCCCCCAAAGTAAAATCCCAAAGTAGAAGGGGCGGTCAAAACTGACCCAGAAGGGATAGAAAAAAGAAAAAGGAAAATCCGCAGGTTTTGTGCCCATGCGGGTTTTTTTTGTTTGTTCGGTCCCCTACCATTTTCGCTTAAAAAAGTAAATTAAAGGGGTTTTAAGCATGTTAATCCCTGTTTGTTGAAACCCGATCATCAATACCCGCCTTAGATCAAGTGGGGGCATCGGGCCAAGTCTCTCCCAGCAGAAAGCACCACTGTCAGGGTTAGGGTTTAAAAATTTTGGTTGGGGAGTCTGGACTTAAATTTCCAGCGATCCGAGTTCAAATTCGGGGGAAAAACCTAAACTTTTTGGGCGAAAAAAGGCCCTGATTGAATGTTTAAAATTCGAATCATTTTGACTTGGTTTCTGTATTTAAAAAATATCCCCAAATTTAAGTAATACAATCTTCCCCCTACCACGAAAAAAGCATGGATTTGTAAGAACCCAGTCAGGATGGTCGAGCGGCTAAGGGTGCGTTCAGGTCGCACCCCCTGGGGCGGGGGTTTTTAAACCCCCCACTTTGCCCAAATTGTTTTTTCCCGAAACCAGTGTTTTTTTTGGGGAAAGGGAAAAAACAGAAACCCCTTTTAAAGGTCCCAAAAAGAGTTTGGGGAAAAATACACTTTTAATTTGCCAAACCTTTCGCCAGGGTTGACCGGTCGGGGAAATGTGGAAAGGAAGTTAAAATAAATTTTATTAAGATGATCTTTTTTTTGCAATCCTGAAATTTCCCCCGGGTTTCCCCTTGGGTAATGGTGAGTTTTTGGGAAACTTTAAATTTCCATGTCCGAGTTCAATTCTCGGTGGAAAAATATTGCTAGGTCTAAAGTCAAACGGGGCCCCGGTTAAAAAGCGATATTTAAGGAAGGGTTTTATGAAAAAAAACCCAAAGATACAATTTGAAAAGGGAGGGGTTTTTATAGAAGGAATGCCTGAATGTGTTGTAACGGGCCTGGAAAAGTTGCGGGAAAAAAGAAGGGTTTGGGAAAATATTTGGGCCCCAGCCCACTTAAAAAAAAATAAGTACAATGTTTGAGCCCCAAACCCTGGATTTCAAAAGAAAAATTTTCCCAAATAGAAGGGGCGGCCCAAAACTGCCCTTTCAGAAAGGGTTTAAAGGGAAAAAAACAAAGGAAATAACAGCAGTGTTGTGTCCATGGGGGGTTTTGTTTTAGTTTTTTCCCGGTCCCAAAAAACCTTTTTTTGCTTAAAAAAAGTCACTAAAGGGGTTTTTAGAAAGTTAACTCCCCTGTTTTGTTGCAAACAGGGACATATCAATAGCCCCTAGATCAAGTGCTGGCATCGGCCAAGGGTTTTGGGGGGCCCAAGCAGAAAGTACCACTGTCTGGTTCCATGGAAAAAAGGGGTTAGCAGTTTGGACTCTAAAACCCAGCGATGTTTTAAATACGGGGGAACCTGAAAAATTGGGCAAAAACAGACTGATTGAATGTTTCCAATCGGAATAAAATTTTGACTTGGTGACTTTTACGAAATTTCCAAAATATGCAAATTAAGGTAACCCTTTTTTTTGGCCCCTACACGAAAAAGCAGGGAAATTTGTAAGAAGCAGTAGGATCCCCCAGCGGTCAAAGGGGCGCTGCGAAAAAGGGGCGCAGTCCCCGTGGGGGGTGGGTACGAACCCCTTTGAAAGATATGATTTTTAGAAACCAGTGCTTCTTGGGTAAGAAAAGCCCGAAAACCCCTTAGGCCCAAAAAGATTTTGAGAAAATACTTGTTAATAGTCTGCTAACCTGCTGCCCACGTAAAGAGTCGGGGGAAAGGGGCAGAAGTTAAATGAATGTTTAAAGATGATTGCCTTGCAACCTTGCAAATTCCTGGTGTAATGGTGGCATTTCCTGGACTTGAACCCAAGTGATCCGAAGTTCAAGTCTCGGGGGAAAAACCTACTTTTTTGGGCCCTCAGGCCCCTTTTAAACGTAAAAAAACGGGCCCCCTGTGTTAAAAAAGAATATGTAAAAGGAAAAGGCGTATGACGCCCAAAAGCATACAAGTTGATAAAAACGGGTATAAAAGGGGAATTTAACCTAAAAGTGTTGTAAGGGGCCTTGGATTTGTTGAGGAAATGAAGGGTTGGAAATATCTTGGCCCATGTCACTTAAAAAAAACTAAGTACAATTTTTGAAAGCCCCCCACCAGGGATTCCCCAATTTAAAATACCAAGTAAAAGGGGCGGTAAAAAACTGCCTCAGAAGGGATAGGAAAGACAAAGGAAAAAACAGCGGGTGTTGTGTCCTTGAAAGGGTTGTTTTAGTTTGTTCGGTCCCACTACCCATTTCTGTTATAAAGGGGCACTCAAGGGTTACCCATTTTAACTCCCCTGTTTGTTGAAAACACGCATCATCAATAGCCCCTAGACCCAAGTGCTGCATGTCCCCACTTTTTCCCCTCCCAAAAAAAGAAGACCCTGTCATGGTTATGGTGTAATGGTTAGGAGTCTGGATTGAAACCCGCGTTGAGTTTAAAATCTCGGTGGGAACCTGAAAAGGGGGGGAAAACCCAGACTGATTAAATGTTCCCCCAAAAGAATATTTTGATTGGAAACTGTTTTTTCCAAAATATGAAAATTAAAGTAACCCACATCTTTGCCCTCCCCCGAAAAAAACCCATGGTTGTAAGAAGCAGTAGGAGGGGCCGGGGGTTCAAAGGCGTGCGTTGGGTTCGCAGCTCCTGGAGGCGGGGATTCGAACCCCCTTCTGACAAGATATGATTTTTCCCCAAAACCCCGTGCTTGTCTGGGTAAGAAAAGTCAGAAACCCCTTAGGTACCAAAAGGTTTGAGAAATACATTTTTAAATAGTTGCAAACCCCCGCGCCACGTGCCCGGGAGTTGGGAAATGTCCCCAGAATTTAAAAAGAATGTTTAAAGACTGATCTCCCTTGAAACCCCGCAATTCCATGGTGAATTGGCACTTCTGGTTTTTAATTTCCAGTGTTTCCCCCAAGTTCAAGTTCGGGGGAAAACCTACTTTTTGTTTGGGCCCCTTAAACGTAAAACCAGGCCCCTTTTGTTACAAAAGCAGATATGTCGGAATGGGGTATGACAGAAAAAAGCCTCCCAAGTTGAAAAAAGGGGTATAGAAGGCTACCGAATGTTTTGCAAAGGGGCCCTTTGGGGATTTTGTTGCGGAAATGAATGGTTGGAAATTTTTTTTTGGCCCCCTGTCACTTAAAAAAAAACTAAGTCAATGTTTGCAGCCCCCCCAAAGGGGGTTTTTCCCCCAAGTAAAATACCAAGTAGAAGGGGGTCCAAAAAAAACCCAAAAAGGGGATAGAGAAAGAAAAAGGGAAAAAATACAGAAGTGTTGTGTCCATCCCAGGGTTGTTTTAGTTTGTTCGGCCCACAAATTTTGAAAAAAGTATAAAGGGGTTTTGATTTTAAAACCCCTGTCGTTGCAAAACCCCCTCATAAAAAGCGAAGAAATGTGTGGCCCTCGTCCCAACGTCCTGCCGAAAGAAAAAACCCATGCCCCGGGTTTTCCATGGGTTTTTTAATGGTTAGGAGTCTGGATCGAATAGCGACCCGTTTTTAAAATCCGGGGAAACTAAACCCATTTGGGCGAAACAGATGTTTTGAATTTTTACAATAAAATTTTTTTTGACTTGGTTCCCAAAAACCCCCAAAATGAAATTTAAAAGTTTAAAAATCTTTTTGCCCTCCCACGAAAAAAGAAAGGGATTTTTTAAAAGCGTCGGGATGGCCGAGGGTCAAGGGCCCCCTTAAAGCTGGGGAAAAATAGTCTGTAAGGGGGGGGGAAAAAAGGAGAAAAGGGGGGAAGGGGAAGAAAAAAAAAAGGAAAAGGGAAAAAAATGAAAAATTGGGGAAAATGAAGGAGTTAGTGTTAATTTAAACCTCAAAGAACAAAACAGTCGTCATATAACTTAATAATTCATACAAATAAGACATCACCCCTTTTTGAGGGAAAATTTGAAAATTTTAGGCATATTCTTATGAACAAGAAAAAAAAAAAATTGCAGGGTTGAAGGGGAAGGGGGTCAAACCGATCACTTAAATTTTGGGTGACACCCCTTGGCCGTTTAAATTACATCCCCACAAAATTTTTCCCGCAAAGTCTTCAGCCCCCTTTTAACTACCATGGTGCCCCCTCCCCTGTTACCATAGCCCCTTTTAAAAGGGAGCAAAACATTTCATTCATGAATCTATGTAAATAATTTAGTGAATTATGCCCAAAATTTAGCGTCCGTAAAAAAAGGGGAAGTCATATTTCCCAAATAAAAAATCTAATCAAAAAAAAAGCAACAGGATACAAAAATTAATAAAATGGGAAAGGGAATCAGGTTTTTAAACAATAATTTAAAATAAATTATTAAAAAATAAATTTAAATTAATAAAAAACAATGAAAGGATGCTTTCATTTTTAAATTTTTTTTGATAACCCCTTAAAACCAAAAAGGGAGAAAAAAGCAAGTTTTTAACTTTAAAAAAAAATTAACTTTTATCTGTGCACATGCCCGTAAAAAAAGAATACTTCAGTATGGGGTTTTTTCCCAACACAAACAATATTCTGTGACGGTAGTTAGAGTTACAAGTAAAAACAAGATAAAAAAAAAATAAAAAGAAAACACTTTTGCAAATAAATGCAAATCCCCTTACTCACTTTCCCTCATTAAACACAAAAACCCACCATCTGTCCGTCTGTCGCTCGCTCCCCACAAAAACCCCACACAAACAAACACACACCCCCCAAACACACACCCCCAAACAAACACACACACCCCCACAAAACGTTCCAAAACATATTAAAGTCTTGTAAGGTGAGGGGCAAAAAAAACCCCATTGTTTGGGGTTTTTTGGTTCCGAGCGGTTGGGAAGGTAATGAGTTTTTTAGGGGGGGGATTCTTTCAAGTTTGGGGAAAGAGCTGTTTATGTTCTTTTTGTTTTAGTTTTTTTAAAGGAAATCTGAAAACCCTTTTTGATGGCAGAGGTACAAACAGCCCTTTACCCCGGGGGGGGTGGGTCGATGCGATACACCTCCCTTCTTCTGGAGGGGTGGGGGTTAGTGAGTCCAGATTTGGGGGGTGGACCCCCCAATTTTGACCCGTTTTACCAGGGGGCCGGGCCCCTTTCTGTCCTTCGCCATGCAGTTACCTTTACCAAAAAGTCACGCTGAGGCCCCTCTATTGTGGACATTATTTTGGGGCCAGTACGGAAGCAGCGGGGAAAAAAAGGGGGCAGAGAAAAGGGGGCCCAGGGCCCTGCGGGCAGAAACCAGGGAGGTACCTGGATTTGGGTGGGGGCCGCAGCACAAGCTGGGGGTGGAGGGTGGGCAGGTAACACTTCGCTTCACCCCCAGGGGGGTTTTTGGTGCAGACAGCCTTTTTTTCCCCACCAGATACTCTGCCATTCTGTCAACTTGTCTATGCGGGAAGCAGTATCAACAGCCTAGCACGTGCCCATAGTTGTACTGTCCCAGTCATCCACAGTTTAAAAAAGGGAAAACAGATCACTTCAGGAGGAAGCAGAAAATTTGATTGTTTTTTAAAACCCCTTTCCCCCGCTGTCATATCCCTGGGCCCACACATAATGGCAAATTTTTAACATCATTTTTTTAAAGGGCCAAACAGGTAGTTTTAAAAAAGAAAAAAACTGGATGTAAAATGCAATAACTTTTAAAACCTGAGATATTTTGAAAATAAATACAGCATTAAAAAACCCACAATAGCTTATAAAAATGAAGAAAGCTAACAGTGGCGGGCTGCTTCGATAATTAAAAGCGTATAAAAAGGAAAAAGGGGAATGTTGGGATTCCTCTACAGCCTTACAGCTTTGCACATAAACAACGAAAACCCTAAAGCTTTGTGAATTCCTTAGATAACACTTTAAAAGTCCATGTGGGGCGATTTAAAAGTACCCCGGAAAAGGCGAAGCTAACTGGGGGTTATGATGTTTTCAATACAGAGTTTTCCATCCCTTTTGTACTTTAGGGAAGAATAAAAATGTGAAGTAGCTAATATGGATGTAAAAAAAATTAAGGGGTTTTCCTTATTTTTTAAAAGAATAAAGGGAAAATTCTGTGGTTTTAAAAACCAAAAAAAAGGTATTCTAAACGTAAAAAAAAGGGGGATGGACGTCGTGTGCTGAGCGTCATGAGCTTTGGCGCATGCCCCGTAAAAGGCGTTGATGTTTGGGGCCGAAATTCCTATAGTTTTGGGGACGGGCCCTTTTTTTGTTTTGGGGCCCCCTTAGTAAAGGCCCTTTTAGTATTGGAGAGTTTGGGGCCCCCTGTTTTGGGTTTTAATTTCCAAAACCCTTAGATAGACAAACTTTCCCCAGTATTGGGTTTCCCCAGTCCCCCCTGGAGGGGGGGTTTCAAACCCAATTCTGAAAGATATGATTTTTAAAAAAAACCAGTGCTTGCTCGGGGAAAAAAAAATCAGAACCCTTTGGCCCCCAAAATTTTTTGAAAAAAACATTTTAAATTTGCCCAAAAACCCCTGCTCCCAGTGGAGGGGGGGAAAAAGGGGGAAAATTTTTAAAAGGGAATTTTTTTAAAAGACTGATCTGTTGCAAACCCCTTTTGGGGGTTTTCCATGGTTTTAAGGTGGCATTGGTTTAAAAATCAGTGATGATTTCAAGTCTCGGGGGAAACCCCTATATTGCCCCCCCTCAAAAACGTCAAACGGGGCCCCGTGTTACAAAAGCAGAATGTGGGGGGAAAATGGCTTTAAAAACCCAACCCCAAAAGACAAAAATTGATAGGGGGTTTTATGAAGGAAACCCCTAAATGTTTTGTAACGGGTTGGAATGCCCCCGGGAAATAAATGGTTGGAAATTTTGGCCCCTTGTCATTTAAAGAAAATAAGTACATTTTGCACCCCCCCTGGACCCCCCAAGAAAAATACCAAGTAGAAGGGGGGCGGCCCAAAAATGCTAAAAAAGGGTGAGAAAGAAAAAAGGAAATACAGAAATGTTGGTAAATTGAGGTTGTTTTGTTTTTTCCCGGTCCCCCCCCCATTTTTTTAAATAAAGAAAAAAAGGGTTTTTGCATTTTTAACTGCCCTGTTTGTTGCAAACACACATAATAACCCCGCTAGATAAGGCGGGCACCCCCCACTCCCCCCAAAAAAGCACCCCGGGGGGTTTCCCCGGGGGTGTTTTGGTTAGCATTTGGATCTGCCCCCAGCGATAGTTCAAACCCGGGTTTTGGAACCTAAAATTTGGGGAAAAACTGATTGAATTTTTAAAATGGAACTTTTTTTTTTGGGTTTTTAAACTTTTTTTCCCCAAAAATATGAAATTAAAAACCTTTCTTCTGCCCTAAAAAAAAAAAGATGGTTTTGTAAAAAGGGAAAGTAGGGGGGAAAGGGGGGTTCTGGGTGCGTTCAGGCGCGTCTCCCCTGGAGGGGGGGTTTGAATCCCCTTTGACAAAATAGATTTTTACAAAAACCCCGTGTTTGGGCCGGGGGTAAGAAAAGTCAGCAACCCCCTAGGTCCCAAAAGATTTTGGAAAAAATTTTTCTTTTAATATTTCTGTTTAACCCCCCCCTGTGCCAGTGAGGAGGGGGAAAAATTTGGGGGAAGAAGTTAAATAAATGTTTAAAGATAAACTGCTTGAAATCTCAATTATTCCATGGGAAATGGTGGCACTTGGATTTGAATCCATGACCCGAGTTCAAGTTGGGGGGAAACCCTACTATTGCTACCCCTCAAAACTTTCCAAACGGGCCCTGTTTTCAAAGCAGATTGTAAAGGGAAAAGGGGTATGAAAACCCAAAGACTAAAAGTGATAAACGGGATAAAGGAATAGA